>JAHWFP010000350.1:139165-151949 GCA_023313725.1 Lithobius niger | reverse complement strand
TAGGCCAGGGACAGGACTATAATTATACTATGGGTTGGGGGACATGTAATGATGCTAGTTTAAACGACCTTGGAATGGTTCTTGAAGGTCGTCATGATGCTAAATTTTGAACTGCACGTCGTAGAATAGTGATGTAAATGGGATAGTTGCAGAGAACTTTAAACCTATCCGATTTACACCACTGTTCTACGAGGTGTAGTTTAAAATTTAGCATCATGATGAACTCGACGGATCATTCCAAGGTCATTTAAACTAGCATCATTCCATATCACCCGACCCATAGTATATGCATGTAAATTTTCGTGGTTTTCCTCTTAGTAGATTTGGAAAAGCAGTAGCTTCTCTAGATTTTTACACCACCCAGTATGTGACTTTTTAAAAATGTTAAATGGACAACCTGTGAGGGTGGACTCTGCTAAGGTGACAATCTGTCAAGGTTTGTACATGGTAACTGTGTTTATGCATGGTGACTTTTTAAAAAGGTCAGTAAAAAAAATTTTGAAGTGGCATTTTGTCGGTAGAGGGTGGCATTTTTTCCGGTGGCATTTTGACAGTAGCATTTTGACGTCGTAGCATTTTGAAGAGTGGCATCTGTCGGCGATTCATGATCTGTGTCCGTCATTTCATTCAGAGCTACATTCCGAGTTTTTTTTTTTTTTTTTTAACTGATTTAACATGCTTTTTCACCCGATTTGCGATTTTTTTATTACGTAAGTTCGCAAGTCAGAAGACAAAAAAATTTTTTTTTACTTTTATTTGTATATATTTTCGTGGTTATTTTCATGGGTAATTTTTTTTTTTTTACCCACGGATATTGAAAAAAATTTGGAACTTTCTTTTGGGTCAGCGCTGTGATTTTGGATGAAAATAAGTAAGTTCATTACATTCCAAACCATTCACGAGATACGTTGGCAACGAAAAAAACAAGAGTGGAAATCTGTGTTACAGAGTAAACGCGTGTGCAACACAGAACCATCGAGGAAAATAATTCAGATGTCGATAGGTGGCAACAAAACCTGCATGAAGTAATACGAAAATACGTCAAATTAAAACACACACACACAAAGACTAAGTCAAGTATATGTCTACAGAAGTCGAACATTCGATAGATACTAAAGCAATAAGGGTATTAAAGTCATTAAAGCCCAACAATCCATTCGCGTACCTTCGACTTGAAACAATAAGCAGACCGGATGTTTTTAAAGTGACATGGTAGAGCATTGTAAATCTTTGGGGACTGATGTAGAAAACTTTTAGTAGAATTTCTCGCCACTATCTACATAATAATGCTGGACGCCGCCTGAGCTGATAAGAAAAGAGCCGATAAGAAAAAACAGTAAAAGGCCGTACAATCATTCCCCCCCCCCTCCTCACGCCCGAATTGCAAGTGGACTCTCCCATTCTACCGGCCCCGTGAAAGAGCTGCCAGGCGGGCGTGGTCGATCAAGACTGGGCACGTACGTCGGCGAACAGGTTCAATCTGAAAAATGTCGGGAAGAGTGCCGGGGAAAATGTGTCGGGAAAAGTGAGCTCGTAAATTTAATTCATGGCCACCCACGTGCATAGCACGGGCTTCCTCTAGTAACACTATAAGAACACTACAACACTAATTTTAACACTATACGATCTAGTGTTAAAAAGTGCAACAGCTGTGTGTTCAATATATTTTTTTTTTGTACACAACTATGGTTTTCTCATCTGGCAACACTGCAAGCGGACGAACGCTGCACAAATTAGACTCGGAGGCACACTCCACCGACCACTACGCCCCTCTTAATTGAAAAACTTGCATCTAAATCAAAACTAAATTCCCCAATTTTGCGGTTACAACAGCGACTTCTTCAAATTTCACTTTTTGCACAATTATTCCATCACGCTTGATCAATAACTTTAATGCGTCGTTCTGCAGCAGTGCTTTGTTAACTCATCTTAAACCACAAAACAAGCCTTTATATACCAGACATATATATTTCGCGGTTAGGAAAATAATTTATGGTATGAAGAACAGCAGCAAATTACAGATAAAACGAATGTGCTGGCGAGTGCTTGTTTCGTTTGTCCAATATATTTCGGGTAACAGTTGGAAGTGGCAGGTCGAATTCAGACCTTTTCCCCTTTTTATTTAATAGGTTTTTTTTTTGTTCTGCCATCCAACGCTTTCATTTCATCAAACTGCAGGAGAAAAAAATGGTAAGTAAAGTGTAAATAGTTGCTCATGGTACAAATCTTACCACAACCAAACGAAAACGACACTGTCAAAAAATGCTGTGAACTAGCGAAGATGACAAAAGAATAGAGTTCAACAGGCAAGATGCACTGCCAACAGTCTGAGTTGGCCCATTTTCGAGCTGCATCCGGCAGTGAACGTCTTGTGACAACTTTGACGTCATTCGTGGCTGTCCCATTCTTGAACTTTTATCATGCTGTTACAAGACTCTTAAGAATGGTGACGTCATTCAAGACTTGCACCAACAATAACTAATTTGCTGTTGAAATGAAGACTTAGCGTCAAGCTTAGCAGTATTAGCGTATTTCTTTATTTCCCAGTCGAAACATTCATATGTATGTACATGGAGTCCGGGTCAGGGGGATGCGCTGATCGAGTGAGCGAAGCGAACGAAAATCAGCTTTTGTTAGCTAGTGTTCGCAAACCGTTCCAATGTTGCAAACGGTGCATCAAACACCACCCGTGCTTCCACTAGTACATTCATAAAACACTTCTTTCTTGATATCGGCCGCCATTTGACTCCTCGATGCATCAAGCAAATACGTTCTAAAATAATTGCAGTCCATAGTCAGGGGATGCGCTGATTAAGTGAGCGACGTGAACGAAAATCGAGTTTGTTAGGCAGTGTGCGCAGCCACAAATACACAGACGGGATGCACGCCTTCCTCGACAAACATATGAGAATGCAAACCGTCCCTATGTTGCAAACGGTGCATCAAACACCTCCCGTGCTTTCACTAGTACATTCATAAAACACTTCTTTCTTGACATCGGCAGCCATTTGACTCATCGATGCATCAAGCAAATGCGTTCTAAAATAATTGGAGACCAAGTCAGGGGATGCGCTGATTAAGTGAGCGAAGTGAACGAAAATCGAATTTGTTAGGCAGTGTGCGCAGCCACAAATACACAGACGGGAAGCACGCCTTCCTCGACAAACATATTAGAATGCAAACCGTCCCTATGTTGTAAACGGTGCATCAAACACCACACGTGCTTCAGCTAGTACATTCATAAAACACTTCTTTGGTGACGTTGGCCGCCATTTAAATCATCGATGCTTCAAGCAAATGCGTTCAAAAATAACTGGAGTTCGGGTCAGGGGGATGCGTTGATTGAGTGAGCGAAACAAACGAAAATCAGCGTTTGTTAGCCGGTGTGCGCAAAAATATGCAGACGGGATACACGCCTTCCGCGACAAACATATGAGAATGCAAACCGTCCCTAAAGTTGTAAACGGTGCATCAAACACAACCCGTGCTTCAGCTAGTACGTTAATAAAACAAGTGACATTGACCGCTTTTTGACTCATCGTTGTACAAGCAAATGCATTCGTTACGTCACTTTTTATGGAACCAATACCTTTTGGTGTAATCGGTGTTGAGCAGTTCGACTAGCAGTTTATAATAGTGCTCACGATACGTTTTAACCACCAACTTAGTGCGCGTTCTATACGTACCAATATTTACAAATTTATTTAACCACAATAGGCGGAGCCATATCGAACCAAAACTGCTGTCATCATCTAAGCGTTAAGGCTTTAAATAATACTAAATTAAAAAAAAAAAAGATTTTCAAACGTACAGTTCTTTGTTTGCACACGACAAAGCTTCCCACAGATTTTTCATGCCTGTCTGCTAATTCTCCACCCGCTATAAATCCTAGGGACGAAAAACGTTTTATTTGGCAATGGGGGACGCAGGTGTTACGCGCACGGCGAACCAATACGAATGCACACCGTGCTCTTTGTACCACTACGGCGATTACGGAAATAGGCAACCGGAAATGATGTAGGGTGGAGTTGCGTAAGGAACGTTTTCAAACGTACAATGCTACTTCCGTTTATCGCGAATGATTTACGGTAGTGAACTAAAACGTTGTTAGTTTAGCTTACCAAAAAAAAACAAGGGAGCCGTTAAAAAAAGCTTTCCCTAAATTTCAACTAGTGGGCGAGTGGTATCGGATCACAGACTGCCACAAATAAATATCCGAATCCAAACGCGCTAGTGAAGAAATGTCAGTTTCTACCCGTAGCTAAGGGATGCGTTTTGCAGAGGTTAAAGTTAGCTCCCCCCAGTGGCGGACATTAAAATCTTTCTGGGGAGGGGGGGGGGGGAGAGGGGGTAAATTTTGCGCCACCATTTTACGTGGCTCTACCCTCCCCCGCCACGAAACGTACGAGCATTTTATTTTTATTGTAAGATTATTTTCCTCGCTTGGCGAAACGAATGGCTTCACCAAAAAGAAAAAGTACTAATCCGCCATTCTATGTCTTACTATGTAGAAATTCTTTGGTTGTAACAGGGAATTTTCAAACTATTGCACGAAGACACGTCAATGATTCATACTCTGGTAAAACAATCCCCCCACCCTCCTCAACTAACCATTCACGAAATGACCAACTACAACGCAACATCACTAATAAGATTAGACAGCACAGTAATCATCCCAGCATTATAACAACGGTCAACGAACATATTTTGGTAATCATGGACTGCGTTGCATGGTTTCATGTATAAAAAGCTTCGTTGTAGTATCTAACGTAAACGGCACTTTTTGGTCACCATCTTCCAACAAACGTGTGGAAACCTTCAGATTTTTAACGAAAGTGGATTGAAGACAAAGCACACAAAATAAATTACCGAAAATACACAAAAATCTGATGTAAAAGTTGAAAAACACGTGAAAAAAAAAATTACCCAAATGGCATCCTCCAAGATATCAATGTGGACCCACTAATTTGAAAATACAGCAATTTTCATTGCTAGCGCAAAAACGACTGCGCTGGGACACACGGGAAAGAACACGGAACAAAATCATCTCGTCATGCACCGATATTGACACATCATGGTGAACCCCTAACCCAACAATGAAACCGAAGTACAGACAACAGATGTTTTTTCACCCCTACCTATTGTCAACCCACATAATATTCAACAACCGATTTCCCCCCTCCTTTCCACCCCCCTTACCCCTCAGTTCCCCAAATTAGTCCCGCCTGACCAGCATTCTATGCAAGGACAGACTGGGTCCGAGTTTATTGAGGGCGAAAGTCCATTGAGAGCACCAGGAGCATGGAGGCGAAAATAAGCACATGTTTTCAAAAGA
This sequence comes from Lithobius niger, assembly GCA_023313725.1. NCBI lineage: Eukaryota > Metazoa > Arthropoda > Chilopoda > Lithobiomorpha > Lithobiidae > Lithobius > Lithobius niger. The sequence goes on along the minus strand of JAHWFP010000350.1, from coordinate 146,614 downwards.
ACCGATCATGTCCGCGCAGCTCTCCGATTTGTTCGTCACGCCTAAGCCTCGTTAATCTTACTTTTTTTTTTTTGTCACTGTTACAAAAAGGAGAGTTAATCACCCGTAGACCGAGGAAAACGCTCGGATTAAAATGCAAGCATTTTCGGCAGCTGGCGCAGCCCTCGTGATATTTGAACGACTTATTTCCTCAGCAGTTGTCCATTCTGCATAGACCTTATCTAATGGCGGAGTCATTTCTTACATCTCATTTACTCTCTTTTTGTCGGCACGCGACAGAACGCGCTCAAACTCTACAACAAAAAGTACAGTCTGGAGGGCGGGTAGGTGGGGAGGGGGGGAAACTGAGGGGTGGTGAAAGAGCCTCGCCAGCTTTTGCTCTTTAAGTCCGCGTTTCCCAACCAGTGAGTCGCTGCTGGCGCCATATAAAGATCAGTGGTGACTTTTTTTAAACTATGTATCGCGAAAGAAGTTGTGTTGTGACCACTCCAAGGTCATTTAAACTAAAATCACTACGTGTCCCCGACCCATTGTATATGTTTATACATTTTCGTGGTTCCCCTCTTAGTAGATTTGGATTGTCAGTAGGCTTCTACATACTTTTGTATCACCCTGTATGTCGGGCGCCATTTTCCAAGATGGTGGCAGGAGATCACCGCCAATGATTGGGGACTTTTAGCATGTTATTTAAGACCCTTTCATTAATGTGTGTGCAAATTCCAGAACTTATACATTTTTCGCACTCTGTGTCCTAAATTGACTGGACTGCTAGTAGTATCGGTACTGAAGAAAAAGCTGTTGTATAAAACCTATTAATTTGAGCTTATTGCCGCAATCCGTAGTCTCTAGCTTGCACGGTTTGCAGGATATCCCTATTTGAGCGTCATTCTCTGTTGCTCGTCGCTGTTTTGGAAAGTACGGCTAGATTAAAGTCGCCAACTGTTGATCTTCATTCGCCAAATGGCGAGTGGCGATCGACATTTCAGAGGGTTGATCACTTCACATAAAAAAAACTAGGCTACAAAAAAATAAGGAAATAATAATAAAAATATGTTCGATTTTTATTCCATTGGATTTTTGTCTTTGGATTTTATTTCTCTGAATTTTATTTCTCAGGATTTCATTTCCTGGATTTTTTCCATTGGATATTTTAAACTTAGATTACGATTTTGCTGTAGAGCTTAATCCACGCGAAATCTTACTGCTGCATTAAACTATTCCAAAATCAATTAATACATTAAAAAAACCACTTTAACTAAGCCAAAGCACTGATCAAAAAAAAAAATAGTGGAAGAAACGGTTATTTAATGTTTTATTGCGTAAATTTTAGTACAGGAGTAGGCTAGATGACAGTAAATTTCAACTTCCAAAACTTTTTGCGTCTAAACAAAGAAAGAATAATATATAACTTTGTTTGGTTGTGTTTACATTATCAAGTAATGTATTTTGCTATAATATTACTGTAAGGTTTACCGAGGTCAAACCTTACCGTAACTAATTTACTAACGCCAATTTACGTAACTTTTCGCCAGCGCAAGTAATGTACGGTTGGCTTTCCTGTAATGCTCACGTATCCATTTTCTGTTGGCTGAGGCCGTTTGGTTGCTACGGGCGACGTGGGTGAACCAATCAGACGCTTCGTGCTGACTACGTCATCCATCGCGACTGATCAAACCTATTTAGCAGTACTCTCTATACAGAAATGTTAATTTGACAAACGTGCTGTAAAGGTCTCTTCAAACGCTAAATAAAGAATGGCAGATTACACTCTGATTGTGGGTCAGACAGACTGTTTAGATAGCTTAAATTTTGTGGAGTATGAGCGGTATTAATTATCAGTGGCGCACTCAGAAATTTTGTTTTGGAAGGAAAGAGGGAGGGGAAAAAATGGAATTCAGCTAAAAGATCTAAGAAGCTAGGAGTCGGGGGGGGGTTGCTTTAAGTCCCTCTGAGCAATGTAAAACAGCTGAATTTAAGCAGTTTTCTACCTTCCAAAGCAGTTTCAGTAATTTAAGCAGTTTTCAGTAATTCACCCTACAAGTGCCTTAGTAAGTAACGGTATAGCGGTGAGGCTCTCCCTCCCCCCCCTCCCAATAAAAAAAACCCAGGTAAGCCGTTGGTATTTATCAGCTGGATTATTCGGCGTTCGAGTGGTGTTGACTAAGCCGATATGCGTTGGTGACAATTTAACACCGAATATCAGCTTTTTTTTCTGTTTTTTTTTTTTTTTTACCAAACACTCAATAAAAAAAAAAGGAAGTTGCAATAGCTAAAAACTGAATTCAAATTTCAGTATTATCTTGAACGATTTTATTCTGAGCAAAACATTTCAGTTTCAATGTTTTCTTACAGACATCTTCAATTCACGGGCAATTTACGAAAAATAAACCAACTCTAAAAAGAAAGCAAAATAAACAAAGCCAAAAACTGGTGAAGAGGCCACCAAGTTGAGAGTGGTTCGGCCCTTCAAAGGAGTGATATCAACGCACCAAAACTAACGAAATAAAACAAATTACTACAAAATTAAAACCAAACCAAAAACCTATAAAGAGGTGACCAAGTTGAGAATGGTTCGGCCTATAGGCAAAAGGAAGTAGCAAATTGTTGTAAACCAATTTCTAGTTGACGTGCCACTGTTTTACACATCTGCACGGTAGTGGAGTTGAGTTTAATACACAATTTTAAAAAAAGGACTGATATCATATCAAAACCCAAAACTGGTAAAAGGGGCCACCAAGTTCCGAATGGTTCGGCTTTCAAAGGAGTGATATCAACACATCAAAACATTCGCTAACTTAATCGCACCGAATAATACTTTGGACGTTAAATGAAAACTTCAACATTGCTACCGAAAGTAGCAATGTTCTAGTTTTCATTTAACATTCGAACTATTAAGCGGTGCGATTAACTTGGCGAATGTTTTTGGTGTGTTGATATCACTCCTTTGAAGGGCCGAACCATTCGGAACTTGGCGGCCCCTCTTACCAGTTTTGGTTTTTGATATGATTTAACTAACTCAGACTGAATCTAACGTTGTAAACCGTGGTCGTCTTTATCTGGTACCGTTGCGAAGATTAAAAAAAGTCGACGGACGGAAAAGGTCGCTGCAATAGTCTTCTCAGCCGGTACGTCTGTACAGAAGACTAAAAGCACAAATTTCCTACTGCTTATCAGCTGTCAGTATATTCTCTTGGATAGTGCCCGGACTTAATACTTGAACGTTTTCATGCATCAGTAGAAGACATTAGAACAAAACCTTACAACTAAAGGAGGCTAAGCCTTACTTATCACGAGGAGGGTAGCCGCTTTAATTCACCTCGTCGTATACGCCATCTATTAATGAAAGAACTTCCATCTCCCAACCCCACCCCCCTCCCCCGGGGGGCGGGGGAGCGGCAGAAACGCTTCAGTAGTTGGGCCATCTCTCGGTGGTTTGGGCAATAAATGGAAGCTGGTGGGAAGTCGGGAATTTTCACATTGGCAGCAACGAACGATGTACATCCGTGTCGACAATTTAAATTCTTGCTACAGCGTGTAATAACTGAAATTAGTGCTCGTGCTCTCGCGTTCTAATCTGCCCACGCGTTGAACCGTGCAGCGAACGAACGCACCTCCGCGAAGAAGAAGAAGACATAGGTGGGTGGAAGATAAAAGGGAGAGGAGAGGAAGGTGAGAAGAGAGATAGATAGTTAGATAGACGCCGGGTCCTTTTCTTCTAAACCAAAATCATTGCGGAAAATGAGTTTGCCTTCAGGCATTTTTTTTTGGCATTAGCTCTCATTTGGTGGCCCGCTTTTGTAACGTATGACGACACAATGTGCACGAGCGCGCGCGATGCTTGGGAAAGAGCGATACACTGTCGGGGAAAACGAAAATTAAGGAACGCCTAAGACGGCATGAAAAAAGCTTCAGCACGACTGAAATATAGAGAACAAAAATTTGTTCGCCTGAAAAAACTTTCAGACCCTTTTTTTTTAGAGTCTATGGGTCGGTTCTCGGATTCGAACCGGTTTGGAGCCGACGACGCTGACCACTGGGCTGTGACTGCTCGCGCTGGGACTTAGTTATTCGCTGTTGTACGTTGAAGGCGTACGTTCGTATCTAGGCGGTTATGGGTTAGCCGAGGGTTGAGAAAATACAGGATTGCAGCCATTAAGTTGGTTTTTTTTTTTTAAGTTGGTCCCGGCTCAACAGACGCCGTGTTGTCTATGCTAAAACCGCAATCAACTTCTTACTGGAGAAATCAGTTAAGGGCCCATTCTTGCAGACGCGATTGTTTGTGTTCTGGTGCAGAGAAAGTAGTCCGTTAAAATAATAAAGTTTCACGATGAAATAACTCACGCAAACTATTTATTTTTGTTGGTAAAACGAGGTTATAATTTTAAGATAACGTGACACTTAATTCGGAGATATTAAACGACCTGTTCCTATTTCGAAAATGTGCACGTAGTTGCCATGGTTACGACAATGGTTACGGCTCGGAGCTGACGACGCGGTAGTTTTAAAAATGGCGGTCGTCTCTCCGCACAAATACCACTCCCCACTCCCAAGTAAAGCCCTTGACATCATCGCAAAAGCAGACGGTAGTTAATGTTTACAGCAAACTTCGTCGACAGCATCCAGACAATTCGGTAAGTGACGTGGCAAAGGATGCGGCAGCGTTTCATGCGTTTCATGAGATGCAGTCTTCCAAATTAAAAAGGTATTTGCGACCAGCGCTGGTCATTTTACGTTGCCAGCCAGGATGCATCGTAACTCCGTTGGTACTCGAACTCGGATAAAAATTTACGATGACTTTACACTTTCGGCAAATAGACAAAAGATCCTCGCAGTTTATAGAAAAGGTACGTACAGTTCCCAGGTAAAATGATAAGAGCTGCCGTAAACGATGACGGTGGTTTGCCAAATTTTGGGCGGAAGGCAATGGGCGTCGTGAATTGCTTGTGTTATTTCAACGTGCACGAAAACAATCCGACATATACCGAATTGATAAACTTGTTTCACGTCATGGTCATACTATGTTCAATGTTGCTTTTGCTTCATTGTGAACCGCATTGAAATGACATCGAGCCACGTTAAGAGATTTATTGATGCAAATGATCGAACATTCAAACTTATAAAGAAGTCCATGAACTTACACGCAAAGCACTTGGTGTAGTTACAACGGAAGGGTGGGCCAAACTTGTAAAACATACTGAGAATGAAGAAAACAACTTGTTGAAAAGCGATGGGATGGCTGATATTATTGTGGAACGAAACGCCTGTGATGTAAACAATTCAGATAAGAACTCAAGTTCAACAATGAAGACACAGACTGCTCAGAGTAGAACTTAAGATCTGTAAACATCAACTACTGTCTGCTTGAAAACAAAAGCTCTTTTCAGAGCTAAAAGCTGTCATTTTAAGGACTACAAAATCTTACAAAAGAGAAACTTCTCCCTCCCCCTCCCCTTTCCTGGAGAATTAAAAATATGTTTAACTCAATACTGAATAAATGCGCACCAAAATCACGTATCCTCTCCCTATTTTTGCTGCATCCTATGGTACCATAACGTTTGCAATATTTACAATGACTTAACATGTAGCAAAAATGTGTCACACAGGAAAGCCGCTGAAAATAATATGCAACATTTATATAGGCTTTACTGACTGTAAATTCTTAACAAACCCGTGTGACACAGGAAAGACAAAATGAAACTAAGCTTTTAAATAACCATACGCCAAAATAAATATATATTCTTAAAGGCGCTATCTTTCACGTAATACTTTCCTGCATCATTCAGCTTGGTCATTTTACGTCGCCAGCCAAAGCATCCTAACTCGTATTCGTAATGCCGTTTATTTCCTGTTTGTGTTTTTTCCCTCTGAAATACTGTTTGATCACTCAGTCAAATCTGTGAAACTCTTGCAAGGCTATTCACGTGTTGGTTATTGAAAAATAAAGAGAGGACATTAACTTTAAAAAGTCATTTAAAAATTAAATTATCAATTTTTTTAAATGAAAAATTAATTTCTATAGCACTTTGAATAGCATTTTGAATGGCACACAAAATTAAAAGCCGTGAAGAATCGTAGCCTATGTTGATGTATATTTGGATAGTTGAAAGTTCAAATCCACGAAACCTCCTGCCTAATTTTAGTGATTTGCAAGCTTAAATCCAAAAATACAGCAGAGATGGCAAGTGGAAATGTGAAATGAATCCGACAACGGATTCAAAAGTTGTCGTGCATACAGACGACGGACACCAGCAAAGGATGAAAAGCTCCTTTACTCTGCTTTCGTCCGCACGTCAGTATGTGTGAAAAAGGTTTAAAGGAGTTGAAGGCCAACAACAACGTCAAGTAAAGAAAATATTTATCAATTTTTGAACAGCTGAGCGCGTCGGGATACGAACAAACGAAAATAGTTCGTAAAACGGCTCTCTAACTATTCCTCCAGTCAGAAGTTGAGTGCGGTTTTAGTATAGTAAGCCGCCGTGGTATCACTTTGTTTCGTTTGTTGTCGCACTGGCGTTTGTTCCCGTCGCATTATTTGTTGTTCACTTTCCTCTTTGCTTCACGTCCACCTTTAAAGAAATACATTAACTGAACAAAAACCGACTTCGCCGTTAGGAAGGAAAAAAAACCAGAGCTCGTATCCCCATCACAGCTGTGGAGGTACACAAATAAAAACGAACGCAACGAACTGTAATTTGAACTCCAATTCTCACGAAACAAAGGACTATTTTTACTCAATGGGTATGTCAGAAAGTGAACGCAGTTTATGTTTGAAATATTTGATGTTGATGTGTGTGTGTGCGTGCGCGTATGTGCTTAATTTGTGTAGGCTATTATACAGGTTTTTTTTTCCCATTTGCTGAGTTTGTTGCATACTTTAAGTAGTGTTAGCGGTATAGATGTGTATTTTGTGTATAATTTGTGAAACAGGTAGACTTCTATGTCATAAGTCATAAGAAAAGGCCAGCGACTGACTAATGCTCCCAGAATGCAATCGGATAACAATCTACTACAAATTTTACTACAATTTCGGTGCTCGTCGTTCATCATTGCTGTCGTGCATATTATGCATGGTCGCGCGGGATGTGGCTTTGCTCGCCAGCTAAGGGTTTTGTATCGTAGCAGGCATCGAAATTGGCAACCTGATAAGACAGAATGACGTATTTGTTTCGTAGATGTGGGCTTCCACTGCTAAGTTCAACTGATTCAAAGTTGCAGGCGCAACAATCATTGCATGCCTGATCGTAGTTGCATGCTTACCGCTTGGTAAACTACGGTTACCTTGATAAATTGCTTGCAACAAATTTAACCCAGTGATAGATACTATCGCCCTTTAGTTGTTAAATCTAGAGACACACTAGTGTGTCGCCACCAAGTGGAAAGGCGGCCACTAGCAGACGGTCTTTTAACTGTAACGACCTTATACCTGATTTCAGCCTACTGGTGTGAATT
>JAHWFP010000350.1:100408-116188 GCA_023313725.1 Lithobius niger | reverse complement strand
GGGAAAGAGTAAGCGTAACACCCGTAAACAGAACCAGGTGGTCTAGCCGAAGATTCACGAATCTGACCCCCCCCCCCCTACCCTCCCCCGCGCACGTCAGGCGGTATCGCGCCAGCTGCAACTTTTAGTAGGATTCTCAGAAGCACGCTCACTCCATTAATCACTAATGAGAAGAGGGGGGAATAGGATACGAAGTCGGGGGAGAGGGGGGGGGTATTTTGGGGAGATGTGGGGAAAGAGGGGGATGAGTCTATTATTCCCGCTGCTAGCGTTCCACTAAGGATTCCAAGCATCCAATAATGAAATGGGAGAGCATATGCCTCCGTCCATGCATAATGCGTGTCGTGTTACACAATTATTAAGCCTGTATTTTTCGGAAAAACTTAACCAAAAAGAAAAAGAAAAAAAACAGAACGGTAGTGCACGTTAAAACCATACTTGGTGAAAGCTGAAGAGTCGAAAGGACTTACCCATTTTTCATGTGAATAATACTAGAATAATATTAATCCCCGTTCAAGTACCAACATAACATTATACTTAAAGTACAGTCGACAGTCGATGGAAAAAAATGTATCATTCATATAGATTTAAAATTCATAATTAATGAATAAGGGACTGTAATACCGATTTTACCGTGAGTTGACGGAAGCATCGCTTTAATTTTTACATCATAAGATGATTAACGCGTATTCCAGCTATTTCAAAACAGGGGAATCAAAATTGTAATTTTTGTCTTCCAGATTGCCGCTCTAAAGATTACAATTTATTACGAGACGGCAAAGTTTAACGATTGAAATCTTGCAACAAAATCCGCGGAGGGAGGGTGGGTGGATTATAAAATGTAATAATAATAAGATCAAACAGTAACGAAGTCTATTTTTGAAGTATAATATTCTACCTTCAGTATCACAGTGGATTTAAAGAGAGTTATACCACGGCTGTGACGTCACGCTAACTCCACGCCATGTTAAGTTAAATCCCGTTAACCGTGACCAGAAGTGTGCGTTATCACAAAAAGAGTGGGTTATCACGTTACCCCACATTTTTTCCCGATAACCCACAGTTTTGACTCCGGATCACGTGACTGGGAACGAACACAGCAACTACCAAATACAGCGTCCAAAAACACAAAGCAACAAAAACGTAAAAAAAGAATTACTTACCCAACCGGAATGTCCCGAATGAAATCCTGCCATTCCTGCTGCGTCACACTTGTCTGGCCCATAACGAAGTTTATACACTCCAAAAATTCTACTCCAAAAACTTTAGCTGACCAGCCAAAGGGTGTCCGTCTAACCCCCACCCCAAACTAAAATGGGATGACCTTCCAGCGCTTCCACTACTCACTTACAGAATTTCCCCGAGTAATGACAACATTTTCCTTTTTTTTCCCGATGCAAAAAAATTCCATTTTTTTACTTCCCTTATTTAATTTCCTTTCATTTACACCACAATTTTTAACATTTCCTAATTAAAAAACAAATATTGAGCCAGTTTTAATGGCACAGGAGCGCCACCTATTGACGAAAACTGAAAATGAAATTCAAACGACTACTTTTTATTTTATTACAAATACTGTCTGCGCAGTCCTGCAGGTATTTTATGAGCGGCTACGTCTTCCTGGAGGGAGCGGCTTTAATCGACGGCCGCCATTATTTTTGTAACCATCTAGGATATCAACAAGGTACTCTGCTATCGAAAACATACAATCGATTATCTGTGTTCGTTCTGGGGCGAACTCAAGATAGGCCGCGGACACTATAGTGCTCCTGCGTTACTGCCAGAAGTGATGTATATGGATGGACCTGTAAAATTAGTACTTCCACAGTTTTCGTGATTTTAGCCTGAAAACCCAACAACAGACGAAAAATTAACACAAAACAAATTGTGAATTGGGGTTGGGTAAGTACAATACTACAACACGCGTTTGTTGGAGTATTAGTTTCGAAATGGTGTTCCCCCCACAGAAAGAAGATCGCTAGAGGAAATTGAAACTTGTCAAATAAAAAACACAGAATTTCCCCGCCCCTCCCCCCCATTTAAAATTTTTTTCCCTTTGAAGAGCATTTTTTCCTTAAAAAGGGAAAAATTCCCTGTGAGTGGAATCACTGTGACTTTCATCTTACCAATAACTTGAACTTACCAGCCAAAGGACGCGTCCGTCTAACCCTCAAACCCCTCTCTTCAAACTAAAATGGAATGACCTTCATTCATACCAGCATACTTATTACCACACGTCTTGAAACAACTCTCACAAAACCAAATAAATAATAAAAAAAAAACGTAAAAACGTTTTAATAAATACGAGTTAGCTTGACGTCACAACCGTCGTATAAATTAGTTGTGGGTGAGAAAGTTACGGATGCCAAGTATTATACCACGGCTGGGCGCTCGATAGATTTGCCCACTGTCGGGCTAATCATGGCAGCTATGGCATAATCTCGGGGGGGGGGGTAATCAGAGAAGGGTCATGGATTTTTGTACCCTCTCGAGGGTGAGGGTGGGGTGTTACATTTTTTTAGGGCCGTCAACAGTGGGGGGGGGGGGTAACTTCTCCAATGACAGAACTAGATAGAGGAAAAGGTCACTCTTGGCCCTCAGCTGCTGTAATAGGATATTGATCATCCTAATTCTAATTTGGTGGATGACTCCATTTAGGTTCATTCAAAAGGTATGAATGCTTTTATACAACAAGGGTAATTGAAACGGTCTACGACTATTAGGGACCGAGCTACGCCCGATTTACTAGGGGCTGGTATCACGGTCACTGTCAGATTTTTCACTTTTGTTCAACTTTCAACCCTTGTTGTAAAGTTCTAATTTAGGTCAGTGACTCCAATTCCAAAGGCAGGTATGCCCTCTTTGCAACAAGGGCAATTGAAAGGGTCTACGACAGGTAAAGACCAAACTACGCCCATTTATGAGGGACTGGCATCACAGTCACCATTAGATTTTTCGTTTTCATTTTCAACTTCATTTTCATTCCAACTTTCAACTTTCTTTCTTTCAACTTTCAACTTCAACTTTAAATTTCTTTCTTTCAACTTTCTTTCAACTTTCAACTTTCATTTAACTTTCACCTTTTATTTAACTTTCAACTTTCTTTCATTTTCAACTTTCAGTTTTATTTTTTTCATTTTCAACTTTCAACTGCTGCTGAGAAGTTTATAATTTAGCTGGAAGACTTAAATTAGGTTCGTTTGAAAGGTGGGAATGCCTTCTTTGCAGCATGGGTGTGGATAACACTGGTTGACCATTTCTATTAACAAAACCTTCCTACACAGTAGAAGAGTGACTGTGATACAAGCCCATCGTAAAACCGGCGTAGCTCAGTCCCTAACAGTGGGTAGGCCCTTTGAACTACCCTTGATGCAGAGAAGACAATCCCACTACAATCAAATAAGCCTAAATGGAGTCATTGACTTAAATTAGAAACTTCACAAAAGCAGTTGAAAGTTGAAGAAGAGCGATAAATCTAACAGTGACTAACAGCCCCTAGTAAATGTGGCGTAGCTCGGTCCCTAATAGTCGTAGAATCTTTCAATTACCCTTATTGAAAAGAAGGCATTCATACCTTTCGGATAAAAATAAATGGAGTTATCTACCTACATTATAAACGTCACAACACTAGTTGAAAGTCGAAAATGAACGAAAAATCTAACTGAACCTATGACAGAAGCCTTTAGTAAAACGGGCGTAGCTCGGTCCCTAACACTCGTAGACCCTTTGAATTACCCTTGCTGCAAAGAAGGCATCCCTACCTTTCGAATGAACTTAATTGGAGTCATCCATCTAAATTAGAAACGTCCCAGCAACAGTTAACAGTTGAAAATGAGCGAAAAATCTACTTTTGACTACGATACCTGCCCCTAGAAAAATTTGTGCAGCTCGGTCCGTAACAGTTGACCCTTTCAATTACCCTGGTTGCAAAGAAAGCATTCATACCTTCGAATGAACCTCAATGGAGTCATCCACCTAAAACGTTACGAGCAGCGCTAGCACGAAAACTACATATGTTGGAAATGATGAGATGGAACAATGTTGCAGCAATGTGTAGTGGTTATTGGCGTACTTTTGCAACAATGGTCCCTCTACACGTGATTCATTGTGATAGTTTTGTTCTTCCGAGGCTTTGCCGAGGAAGCAAAACTACCATATAAATCTCGTACAGAGGGACCATTCTTGCAAAAGTATGCCAATACCTAATTTATCACCAAATTTTTAAATACTTTCTTCTGTTTTTCTGGATGAATTCGAGTTGTTTCATGTCATTTTTCTTGGTGTCGTCCATTGTTTTTCTCAAAGGGTTTTAGCGAGCGTTAACCGCATTGTTTTTATCCCTAACGTTCAACAATCGTTGGCTGCTACAATGTTATTACAACAACGTCGTTATTGTTCATTTTTATAAGTGTAGCAATAAGTTATTTATTCTGACACTTCTAACAATACGAGCGCGAACGGGATAGCATAGGAAATGTAAAAGTGTATCAATAAGTGATTTATTGTGAAATTACGATTTAAGGCCGAGTTTCGTAACAATGAAAACGAAAAAAGTATGATGATAATTTTATTGTTATAAGTTGTTGTTTACCCTTTCCTTATTTTAACGAATTTTATTGTTTAGGCTGTGATCTGGTTTAGTTTTGGGGAGGCAAAGCACCTATCAGTTATCAGAAACAAACACACTGTTCAACGTAACAATATTACATGCACCCGAATACTACATCAGCCATTTTTTTTTTTGGCCTAGCCCTCTTTACCTAAATGTTTCACAGAATTTGAGTTAGTTCATAACCTGCCTAAAATATCCTGAACGATACCCACCTTACTCAATTTTCACGATGGTGCCGAATAAACAAGTTTTAACACATGGGGTATATATATAGCTATGGAGCGAACTTTGATAACGACACCACAACAATATGTAAGCCAACAAAATCGAAGTGTTTGCTCTTGAGATTAACGGCAGCCTCCCTCCCTGTTCGAATAGAAGCCGCCTTCGTTTCCAATAATTGCCTGCACCCCCTCCCAGAACCACCACGGAACCCCACCCCACTCAGCTTGCTTTCATTTTGTCCTGGCGTTTCAGATCCCTGGGACAATATTTGTGCGCGAGCAATATTCATCATCCCTGCATCCTAGATTCACAGGAAAGGGATCACAGAGAGACAAGATGGCGGCATGCGTACAGCGCTATTCATGGCGGCAGACTCAGTGGCGCCTCAAGCGGTCGTTGTACGAATGACGCCTGAAGTTTGAAGCTAAACTAGTGATGACTTTGTATAGAGTGCAGGTTATACGTTTGACGTTATCAATAGTAGATGACACTACATGTAAACTGGAATAACTCCCCCTTCCCCCTTAATGCTTCAAGTTGTTACCGATAACATTGAAGCGTGCTACAGCTAGAATGTTGCTGCATGATATCCGCAAATTTTACTATTGCGAGTATGTACGAGTACGTCGTACGAGCAAAGGTTGGCGTTAACATTTCTATTTTTTGCCAGAGGGCATGGTACTCCACTGCATGGCAGGCACTACATGTACTGAGGCCTACAATATTTGTGTGCAGTTAGGCCTATTATAATATTGGTCGGGGAACGGTGCGTGTGCAAGTTATTACGCATTATCGGACGGTCCCCAACTTTCACAATGCTAAAAACGATCAGCGATACATCCCATATCACCACACTTTACAGTGCGTGATATGGATGCCATGAACATTAAAATGGGGTGATGTCACATGACGTGACTGTGAGTTGAACGACGTAATTTTTACATGACGAAGTGCCCCGTGATGTGCAACACGATGATAGACATCAGTCCATTAAATTATAAAAAAAAAAAAAAAAAAGAGTTTCTCGTACACCTTTTTTTAAAGAAAATTCCACCCTCAAGACACACAACACCCTCCCACTCAAATGGTATCGGCTGCAAACCTGACTGCATCAATGCAAAATTATGCAAACGTGACGACATAATGATTGCATAAAGAACGCAGCTATGAAGGCAAACTTTCCATTTACCCCATTTGAAAGTAACAGACCATGCGAAAAATTGGTTATACCACCGGGGGCGAACTGTATCAGATTTATGAGCCGATGGGCGATATCCCTTAAATGGTCAATCCGCTCGAACTACGTCTCGATGGCGTCTCGGCCGTCGGACTCGAAGTCATCTTGACGTAGTTAGTGCTCATGGATTGGCCATGTGCGGGATAACACCGATCGGGTGATAAATCCGATACAGTTCGCCATGGTGGTATAACTGTTACTTATAACTGAGGCGCCCTAAATTGGTCGATCTTCTTTGTCGAGGCAGTGTTTAGGTGACGTCTTGCCCACCAGACAGAAAGGAGAGAAAATCCGCAACCTGTAAATAAACCAGGTGCATCGAAAAAAATCACCAACGTTCACATCCATTACAAACCTACTGCCACATGAAACATTAATCTTTCCATCAGCTGGGACCAACATCCGATAACCCCTTTTCAAATCTCCATAGCTAATGTAAATTTAACCGTTAGAAGTCGGGCACATCTTAAATATTCTATGAGTCGGCTGGATAACAACGTACTACCCAAGACATCCCTCTATCATGTACACATGGCCTCGACAGACAGGTCGACCAATTTAGAGCAACTACAACGCTGTAGTAGCAGAGGTTCATGGATCGAAGCCACGCTCTGCTACCAAGTAAAGGAGTAGAAGTGCCCTAACCGGTCGATCCTCTCTGTCATAGCCCTGTTCACATGATTGAGGGATGTCATTTTACGTATCAAGAAGGAATAAGTTCTTTTTACGGCCACAGACACGATTAATGTCATCAGTTCTGCCTTGTAAAACAATCTTGATACAGTTTAACATGTAATCACAGAGTATAGTCTACACCAAACTATAACAAAGACATCGCTAGTCAATTAGGTGAGCAGTCTGTCATCCTGTCCGGGGTTTTTTAATTTTTGCAGGAGGTACAGATCGATGATAAGATCTAGATTCAGGGTTTGTTCAACATCCCTGTAACGTGTGGCACAGTGGCTGCACTGTGCAATGGGTAGCACGGTGACTGAGGTCGGTGCTAATGAGCTGGCTGCTGATGCGACGGGGGTCCCTCATCGCTAGTGGACTGAACGTTTGATTTACAGGTAAAACATTCCTTGCCCTAACAAAATGTTGATTAGTTTTTTGATTGTAAATAAAGAAAGGAAAACAAAAATGTGCTACCTCTTTACAACAATGAGATCACAATCACAATTAAAGGCCAAACGCAACTGTGCATGACAATCATGTTACCTTGATGAATAGACATTAAAAAATAGGTTTTAAAAAAAATTTTGCAGGAGGTACACATCTATGATAAGGTCTAGATTTGGGGTTTGTTTAACATCTCTGTAATGGTAGCGCAGTGGCAACCCGGACCACTGCACTGTGACTGAGGTTGGCGCTAATGACCTGACTGTCGATGCGACGTGGGCCCCTCATCGCCTGAACTCAATTGAAACATATGGCAGGGATAGGCATAATTCCATTTCAGTGCATTTGAGTCAGTTACCTAGCCTTCAAGTGAACAGCAAATCAAATCAAATAAATTTCTGCCTAAATACTGTTGACAAGCAATTCCATTCAAGATCAATTTCAATTCAAATTCATGAGTCATTTCCAACCAAGTCACTGCCATTTTTCGATGCATTTCAAATCATTGCCATATTCTGTAATTGCTAGTTAAAATCAATTCCAATCAATTACTTTTCGTTTCTCATTCGGACAAATCAATTCCAATTCACTGACTTTCTGTTGATCCAGTCTTAGTTCCAATCAATTCCCGGTTGAGTCATGTAATATTTTGACCAATTTCATTCAATTCCACTCAATTCAGCCTAAGTCCAGCATAATATCGGGTAAAGTCTGGCAAAATGTAAGGTAGGGACGAAAATTTAGGCACTTTTGGTGAGTTTGGGGCTGACATTGGGTGAATTGAATTTTAGGTTGAACCTAATCAGGTGAAAACAAGGAATTTTAAGTCAAGTGAAAATCAAATCAAATCTAGGCAATGCCAGTCCAATGGATGACTGCCAGCGCAACCTGAGCGCAACATTGGCTGAATTGATGGTCGTCACGTCAATTCCTACCAAATCAGTTTATAATTTCGGCAAATATCCCAGTCAGTCCAAATCAAATCAAGCGGAATTGACGATTAATAAATTCAGTTCCATCAATTCGTAACCTGGAATTGTCTAACGTTGAGTCAATTCCACCAAGTTCAGAAAATTGGAATTGAATTTTCCTGAATTGGCTTGTGCCCATCACTTTTAACATACACAACAGCTAGGGCACCCCCTCCTCCCCCATATGGCCAGTTTTGTAGAGCTATGTTGTGATTTCCCGCGTTTACACGAAAATACTGCGATTTTCCGTGAGCAAGAGCCCAAGCTTTCATTAGATTTCGTTATATCCAGGGTCTAGATCCCGTCTTCACGAAAATTAGTTTTGTGACTGGGAAAAAACATGAAGTCGTCGGTACTGTGCATCTTTGTTGAAAACACAGTTCGAAGTAATATTTATACAGACAATTCTAATGAAAGACACACAAACAAACGTAAGAATTAAGATTATCCAGATTCCCACTACGGACGTCAATAGAATACCGATTATCGGACATTCCCACTGCGGACACACAAACAAATATTACGATCTTAGTTAAGTAGATTGGGAAAGGGGAACAAACTGCGTTCCACGTAGTACGGTCAACGATCCACCGGAATATTTAGCAAGGTAGGTTAAAAAAAAAAAAGGCCCAAAACACGTTAATTTAATTTAATTTAATTTAATTTTCCCCGTAACCTAATTTCAACGTTTGACAAAAGAATTATGGCTTCGCAACAGATGTTTACAACCCCTGTGAAATCTATTTCGTCTTGGGTTGGTCTCACCGTTTCTTGCGATCTTCATCCGTGAGGTTTCGACTCGACCAAGAATGACAAACGTGCAACTTACAAGTCGTGTCCAGGGGGGAGCGCCCTAATAGCTTCAATTTAGCTGGGCGACAAGAGGCCGAAATTGAACGGGGATTCACTTGTCTCCCGGCCAGCTGACACCATACGGCAACGACAAAAACAAAGGGATTTACTTCCGAGCGCGAACAAATGCTACACAATAACAAAGTAGTTCAATTAGGCCCCAATTCCCATTTTCCAAGGACTGATTCTTCTCATGGGTACGCCCGAAACACTTTCAGAAAAAAAAATTACCTTAGTATCACGAAGTAACGACTAACACACTTAGCTAAGTTTACAGGAGATGTAAATGCAAAGTAAAAGACTACCAAATGGCCAACAATCTGCACTGAAAGCCACCAATCAAGTAAAAAAAAAAAAAAACCCTTCCTATAGTGTCCGCGGACTATCTTGAGTTCGCCCAGCACGAATATAGATAATCGATTGTATGTTTTCGATAGCAGAGCACCTTGTTGATATCCTAGATGGTTATAAAAACGATAGCGTCCGTCGATTAAAGCCGCTCCCTCCAGGAAGATGTAGCCGCTCATACAATATCTGCAGGACTCAAGATACGCTGCGCCACAATACTTTCAGTGGTAATCAATTTCCGAGGCTTAATTTCTATAGTTCGTTCCACATTATATTTGCAGGAAATTGACTGCATGATGCCACGTTTCCTTACACTACGAGTGCCAAAACATTTAGATATGCACTGGTAGACTGTAAACAGTTACTGTTAAGAGTCTACGAGTGGAATATTTATGTGTTTTTGCACTTATAGTGGAAAGAAACGTGGCCTCATACAGTCAGTTTCCTGCAAACATAATGTGGAATAAACTATATAACAGTCAATATTTGTCTTCTTTCTTTATGTAAATGCACTTAATCGTTCTTTACGCCTTTATAGAAGAAAGCATATTGACTTTTTTTCTATTAAGTTATAAAGAGCGTGGTATAAATTAAGGTATAAATTAAGGTGGCACTGTTAGACGACACTGTGCCATCACTGCTCAAACAGTGCCATCGACCTTTGTACGGATGGTCCCGGTTTGGAACGCCGTTGGCAAGGATATTGAAAATGAAACAACCGAATCTGGTTTTAAGAGGCTCTCTCAACAGACGGATCTATGTAAATTTCTTAAACGGCCCGTTATACTGCGCGGAAACTTGGCGGCTTCACTTATACCAGTTTTGTTGTAAAAATGATTGTTTCTTTTCTACAACAAAAGGGATTAGAATGTTAACATCTCATAAATGTAGAGGAGATTACAGAAGACTAATTCCTTAGTAATAAGAGCAGGTCCCAAGTGGTTGCTTCCTTTCTACAACCGAGTTCATTGCGTGGTTAACATTCTAATGTGACGACAGCCATTTCTACAGTGTATGAACTGGTACCAAAGGGTTTTTTCTTTTCTACAGCAGAGGTGATTACGTGGGTGCATCTCATTAACATACACAGATGATTTCAACCAACAGATGTCCCTTAGTAATACAAGGCCAGTCTTTAATGCACACTATATGCTTCATGCTTCATTTACCCTTTACCTTATGATTTATTCTTTTTATACCTTAGGCCATTTTAAGACTTTACCCATACGTATGCAGCATGTATTCAAGAATTCGTGGAGCATTAGGACCTCTTCGGGGGGGGGGGGGGGGGCGGCAAACACTGCTTGTCGCCGTAGTCACCGGGAAGAAGTGGTGTTAGCCCGTTTGCGTATTGGTCATACGAACTTGGGGTAGCACGAAACAACACAAAAAAAGGTTATCCCGACAAAACTTCTTAAAATTATCGCGATAATCGATACTATCTCGATAAAACAAATTTTGAGGCTGGAATAACCATTATTTAAATTTTTTTAATTAAAAAAACCTTGGCTAAAGGCTAAAGTGTGATACGACAATTGACGGAACATTTTCATCGCGATATTATCGAATTATCGATTATCGTGCCACCCCTAATACCAACCTTACGTATTGCTTCCTTTTGAGAGGGGAGGGGAATGAGGGTTATCCCTCCTGAATGTACGGTGTCGACAGCTACTTACGGTCCGTTAGTTACTTGTCGATTGTCACCATCTGGACGGCGTCCGTCAGTTTCCATCTGCCGCGAGACATAGCGCGTGAATTGGGCGGTAAGTCTGGGATTTTTAAATATTTTCAGGATGTACAGATGTAGATTTGTGGTTTGTTTAACAGCTCTGCAACGTGTGGCGCAGTGGCAGCCCGGACCACTGCGCTATGACTCAGGTTGGCGCTAATGACCTAGCTGTCAACGCGCCATTAAACTTCAACCCCCCCCCCCCCCCCCCCCATATTTTAGAGCGGCCACTGGCTTACATTCATTCACCAACCACACGTTATACCCAGTCAACGCCACAATAAAGGTTGTTCCCAAACGCAGCTGCGGCTGGTTGAAAACAACTACCCAAGCTTTTAAATTTAGAAACTCAGCACCAGCACTTCCACATTATAGTTACGCGCGCACACTTTCAACTTGTACCTAATCCCCCCTACTACAATAATCTCCAACCATCTTAGATGCGAAATAAATAACGGTCTCGAGGCTGTCAGACACACGGGAGAGTAATTACGGAGGCAATTAACCTCGCCTAAGGTACATTGGTTTAGCTTTTTTCCACTTTTTCGCTTTTACCTTTTCCTTCAAGGAGGCAGCTTATTAAAAACTCGGGGCTCCTGAATGTCAGTCAGCGTTCGCCACGTTCCCGCCACACCTGCGGCGTTTTCTTGGTTTTGAAGGAGGCACCATTAGATGCGAATGGAAGGGAAAGTGGTGGGTGGTCCCCCGCACTGAACACACATGATTAATGGGGCGGAGAAAGTTGGAGTATACTTTTGATTAGTTATTTTATAGCTTCAAATGGGCCCCCGCTCTGTGGAGAAACGAGCTAAACGAAAAATGAAACAAAAGCTCACACTAACAGCTGCTCCAGACAAGGCTTCGTTTTATTTTATTCCAGCTTGATTAGTATGCTTAGCATCTCGGGTGTGGGCTGAAAATGCATAAGCTTATTAGTGCTGTCTCTGTACATTATTAACCTTGTTCAGGCCCACGGGTATATAGAGAGGCTGAGGACTGCGAACTATCTTTTTTGGTATAAAAGTTCATCCTCGCTAACCCGTTCCCAAACCACCACGTTTGCATATATGCAATAAGGCAAACTAATCCAGTTAAGTACAGAAACTAAAGTCGATCTTAAGGGTGTGTTTAGTCCCCTCAGCCGTTCAATTTAAAGTTATTCGACCAGCTAATGAAAATATTTGGCCGATCTTAGCCAATTATTTCTTCGGCCGCTATATCGGCTTAAGTCTATTTCGGCGCTATCGGCTTAAGTCTATTTCGGCGCTATCGGCTTAGCCTACACTAATTTGGGCGACTCCTATATTAAACTGACAACAATATAAAACTGTGTTTAAGCTACCGCAATTATGGATCGGTCATTGTTAATCGCCAGCGGGGAGGGAGGGGGTGTCATACATTTTTCGGCCCCGCCAAGGGTGTGGCTGCAAAATGTAGAGAAACTGTAGAGAAAAGTCAGGAAATCATCTACATGCGCATGGTGGTCACATTTTCATTCCCCCCATCCCCCCATTAATAATGACAGTTCACTTATTATGTATGTAGGTTTTAGTTTTATGTCAAATTAGGGCTCTAGCGCACTAGGCGGCCAGGTAGCTGTGGCCGATGAGAATGCTTACAGTCTATGTAACACCGCCCACTTGGCCGCCACGGCCAGGGTAAGTCGCGGCGGCCACTGGGATCCTGGGTGACGTGCAGGCGACCACAGGGCGACAAATCTGAAGTGTTGAGCTGAGCTTATTTCAATGTAATATACAAAAGTCAGTCATGAAACTGATATCAGACACTACAAGAGCAGATGCCCGCGTTTGGGCCAGAGGTACACTTCAATTCAAAACAAAATACAGAAAAATCACTGAGAAAAAAATCCAACATTCAAAAAATAGGATTGCTTGTAAGAAATCATCAAAAAAGTGTACATAACTACAGGGTGGTCCACCCAAAAATGACGACCCAACATTTTCTAAGTCCAACTTTTCTAGTTAGCACCCCGCAGGACCTGGAGAGGACCGAAATCAAATCCAATGAAACGGCAAGATTTCTGTCCTCTCCTAGTTCTGAGGGGGTTCTAACTAGAAAAGTTGGACTTAGAAAATGTTGGGTCGTCAGTTTTTTGTGGACCGCCCTGTATAAAAAAAAGTTTTTTCTTTTCAGTTTTTTTGCCTGTAACTTCCTTAAGGTTTGAACTAGATTTTTAAAATTTGCGCCGAAATGGTGCATTGGAAAGTTAAAATCGGTGAAAAGTTAGCGAAAACATTAATTTTAGAGGCTGGTCTAAGATTCAGATAAAAAAAACAGTTTAAACCGCGCTAATTCCAAGCTCCCGCATGCGCCTGTAAACCAAATGTTTGACTTTGCAGAGTCTATTCTGTGAATCTTTAGCCTCTTTACGAATCCGTCTGAATCTTTTGTGAGTCATGGGATATGAAATTTAGCAACTCCCCAGTCCCCCCTCCCTCCCCACCCTACCCTCGTCATATGAACTCGATAGAAAAGTATAAGATCACCGATCCTCATCACATGATGCGAAGCTCAAGCAATATACCAAAAACAATGACCCAGAAGACGCAAGAAATCAAGCCAGACAAACGATGGTGGAAAAACGTTTTTTTTTTTTGCTATCCGTTTTCTTTCTTTTTTTTTTTTAGTAGCCGAACGTATGTCAAAGACGATCCTTAAACACGGGGCAAAAAAAGAGAAGACAAGAGTTAATGTCGACGCTTCTGCGAACGGAGTAAATAATTCTTCGAGTAAACAGGATACGTTTGGGGTGGGGGTAGTGGGGCGAAATGGCGAAACAGATGGTGCAGTTCGGGTGGGGGTGTAAATATGAGGTAGGGGGGATGAGGTGGGGATTAAGACCAAGTGGGTCTTCGAACGCGGGTTTACGCTCTCTGCGTCATTGCCCACTGGAATTGGAGCGTTATTCCGCCTTGTTTAAAAAATAAAAAATAAAAATAAAACCCCTCTTCCGTCTAAATTTATCATGTGCAAAGCCATAAATATTGCATGAATTAGCCATTGTGGGGGGCTTCGGATCCAATTTCAAAACCCGATACACCACTTGGAACGTTTCGGTTGGTTCGTTGTTTTCCGTTAAAAAACAAGCATCACGCTTAATTTGTGTTTTGACTTAAAAGTTGTTATTGTGTTCGTACGAAGCTAGGGTTTTTTTTTTGGGGGGGGGGGGGGGGGAGGAGGAAGGGGTTTGAGAAATGTGTTGTTTTAGTCAAGCCGGCGCTACCAGAGTGAGGAGTTGTTTGTAAATTTGAAAAGACGTGATTTTAGAGTTAACGGATATCTGATCTTATGGGCGTCAGTATTTTTATTTCCTTTCCTCCAGCCCCCCCCCCAACTCGTAACTTCAATGGCGGTCTCGTACAAACAAACAGGGGAGTGATAGTTTTAAGAAAGATTTGTGCAGAGGGGAGAAAGAAAACAAAGGGTAACTGCGTCACACGCCTATTTAAAGGGGGATTGGCACCAAATGACACGCTGCGGCATCTATAGCCATTTACCGCTATCCAGTTCTGTCTAGCCCTTACTTTCAACAAGCGAAGGAAAACACACATAAATGTCTTTTTACACAACAAACAAGCCACGTGCCTCCTTAATTATATATAGAGTGTAAAGTTGGTGCGCCCACGTGCACCAGGAAGCAAGCGGAAAAATTAAGCCTAACGACATCGCGGGAGCTTTTTCTATACATCGACCGTTTTGAAACGCAGATTTTGAACCGCTAGACGGGCGCCACCTAGTGACAGTGATGTCATTATCTTTGGCCGTTGGTTCCCTGGCGCACTTGGACGCACCGACTATACGTTCAGTAATTTAGGAGGCACGTGGCTAGTTTGTTAGTTTGTTGTGTACAACGAAATTTCATTGCGCACTCCTTCGGTTGTTGAAATCAAGTACTACATAGAACTAAATAACGGCAGACGGCGCTAGATGCTGAAACCCGGTCATTAGTGAATAGCCACTTAAAGGTGCCTATTCACGAATGACCGGACACATAGGCAGCGGACAATTAGGCAGCGGACATATAGGTACCCCAATTTAGGCACTGGACAAATAGGCACTGGACAAATAGGCACTGGGCAAATAGGCACTCTAAAAAATAGGTACCACGTTTAACAAAAATGTTTTAATTGGGATGGATTATCCTCAAATTGGGGGTGGGAGAGAAAAACGTTTGCTATAAAATGTTCGTAGCGTTCAAAACTGCAAAACATTGTTGGCATCTTTATTACACTGTAGCATCTCTGATGTTATGTGTTACCCGCAGCGAGCGAAGCAGCGTAATTTGGAACATTAATTCACCACAACAAATTTCGGTACAAATGCAAAAATCCCTTCCTCCCCAACGGTTTACACGAATAAGTGTCCGAGATTTATAGCACACGATTCAGAATTTGAGGGCAGTCCATCCCAATATGGTGCTTATGTGTGCCTAACTGCCCGGTGCCTACGTGTCCTACAACCCCTTTAAGATAGACTTGTGCAGAGGGAAGAAAACGAATGCCGGCTGCCTCACTGACTGCCTCGTCACGGAGCGTCGGTGAGTTCAATCTAGTGCCTGAAAGGTGTGGTCTGTAGTCGGTTACTGGAATAGGGAGGGGATCTTGGCAAAGTCTCGGCTCTGAAGAAGCTGTATTCTTAATTTCCGACAGTACAACCAGCACAG
>JAHWFP010000350.1:68775-87694 GCA_023313725.1 Lithobius niger | reverse complement strand
AGCGGACCCTCAAAATATTTGACACCAATTTCCGAACACCCTGTATAGCTCACCATGTAGCCTGGCAGCGTACAGAAAAAACCCGTTTAATCCGACTTAAGTCACCTAACATAACCTAATTACCTAACCTAACCTACCTAACCTAACCTAACTACAACAACAGCTCAGCAATAAAGTCAATTTACACACAATCACCACTAGTGAGTGCTAAGTAACGAAGTTTCGTAGTGAGATACGGCCCGCCTATCTCAACTGTTTACGAAAAAAAATATGCGGCCGGCACGGCTGAGTAGAATTTTTGCCAGTTATCGCCCAAATCAGCTCCCAAACATCTACGCTGAGCCCGAAATGTTACGAACATGAAACAAAACCAAGTTAAGAAGAAATAAGCGTATTTTGTGACCTTTAGTATCGCAAAATTCTTGTCGCGGACAAAACAAAAACACTAAACTTAGTACAGGCCTTTACTAATTAGCTTTTACTGTAAGGCTTGGCCTTAACCTCTCATGTTAAAGCCACAATTTTGAAGCTTAATATTCATTGCATGTCAAAACTAATAAGGCTTTTTTGTTGTTGTTCTTTAGTTTAATTAACTTTCTAAATTGCATACACAAGTCACAACATTAGACACATGCCAAAATCCCTTTTTTTTTTTAAACTTAAAGACTTACAAAGTTTCGGTGACAACCTTCCACAAATAATGGCAGGGTACTCCAAATCCTCTTCAGAACCATTCATCAGATATGAGTGATGCTCACGTTTATTCAATTTTGCTGGCCTCCCCCTCATTACACGCGAAAACCAGTTTCATTTTCCTTTCTATTTTTGAGGTCGACTGGCCGTCGAGCAGCTGCGGTTATAGTACTATGACAATAAACTACGTGCTGGCTAATAATCATAATTTTTAGCAGCTCAACAAAAGTTTTGGTGAGGCATATCTCAAGATGAGTAAAAAATATAAACACCCACCACGTCTACGCAGCATTTCATCCCTCTCCATGCCCTCCTCCTACCATATCTATACTTAACTGCATCTTTTTCCGTTCTCAGTATAGTTGTGTGGGTGAAATTCGTTAATATTGAGCATTACAGCCGGGAAGGAGTGGTGGATGTCTGCAAGGTGCTCACTAGCTACAAGCAAGTAATCGATCTCCATAAATGTACCACACTAACGTCTTCAAACCGATGCGAAAGATGACAGTTTGAATAAGGGTGTATTTACGTAATGTTTTCACACTTCCGCAGCTAGTTCGTTGCCAGTCCATTGGAAGTTACCGTGCTATCCGGGCCTGTCTAAATTGAACCTGTATGAAGTGAGACACGGCTTGTTGTTCTGCGAGATAAGGGAACCATTTCTGGTCACGTCGAATGAAAGGCTCGTGTACCGAGGTTGTTGTTCTTGGGGGGGGGGGGGGGGGTTCAACAAAATCCTTTTTTTTAAATTTCAAATCGTATTTAGAGATCCAGCTCACCTGGGCCTAAAATTTAACATTATAAGTAAACGGAAAAATCATTAAGACTAAAAAATAATTATTTTTGACTAGGTTAAAATACAGCTCTTCTCAGAGACGTATAATAATAAGAATGTTACTTTTACCACCTGGAAGTGGGCAGAACCCGGAAGGGTGTTGAGCCACTGACACCTGGACTGGGAGATAATTAAGTTAAAAACAGGAGAGTAAATATGTGGGAAAATGAAGTTCATGGAGAAACATTTGAAAAAGGAATGCAAGGGCTAAGATTTCAGCACGCGACGGAAACCTACCAACGTAGACTGGGAGACAATTTCGAATATACAAAGCATCCCAAATTAGAAAGGTCCGGATGGAAAAGATGTTGCGATGACAATCAAAGCGTGAACCTTGCATAGTCCGCTTCCATGGATGTCATCTGGTCGAAAGTTTATGGTGGCTTAAGTCAAAAAAGGGTAGGTCAACCCAAATCAAGCCGTGAAGGATCTTATAAGTCAGTCTCAGATCAAACGTAATTATGCGGAGCTCAAGTCGTTTGAGACCCGCCCTTCCAAAAGTACTGAAGGTGTTGGGTCTCGCCCTTAGTAAACCGGCGTTGCACCGACTCAATCAGGTCGTCATACTTCGTTTGTCATACCAGGAGTGTCACAAAGGAGAGCCCTTAGGGATGGACTGAGTGTCCATGATAGCATTACGCGTGTTCCATCTCTCTTTCATGGTCGCGAGCCCACGCGGCCAATTGTGGAACGACTAGTCGTATCTATTTTCTCGGATAACACGTAAAAAATACTCTGTAGAAGTGTAGATGGGTTTAACCTAATGGGTAGGAGTTAAGAATCGACCGATACGAGTTTTTACCGACCGATACCGATGAAGGGTAAACCAATCCGACCGACATATCCTATATCAATGTCGATACTGATAATAATAATAAAATAAAACGACTAAACAATTTAATTCCATACAAATGCAACTTCAGTTTCTAGTTTGGCATGGGTTCGAACTGCTGAGATTATCCCAAAACGTTCTGTGCACCAAGAAGAGCATTTTTACTCTTATTCCTACTTGTGGCTTCAGTACGTTTATCTTCTCAGATTTCAAGTTGGTCATTGTAAAACCAACAGCGTCAGAACCAACACGCGCTACAATTTCATTACAAACTGAGCAAATGGCTTGGCTTTCTCACTTGGTTTTGCCGCGATTGGTGTCAGTTTTGCGGGGGAAACGGTTGTTCTTCGTGGCGTAACGAATATCTGCATCGGAAGTCTTACAGTTGTCCGATACCGATATGGGAAAAGTACCGATACATACGGATTATACCCATACCCGACTATCCCTAAGGTAGGTGTGGGAAAATATCACTAACGCTAGGACTAATCCAGGCATGCGGTGCATCACGTGCAGTAGCATTCCACGATCGTGAAGCGGTAAAGCAGATGGCTACCGTAAGCCAATACCAACTGGGGTAGAAATCGGGTGCTTCGCCAACTGACTCAACGTCATTTCACCCGCGTGACTGAGAACTGATGCCTTTTAGTGCTGCCCTGGTAAAATAAGATTCTGGAGATATTGAATGTACTGGCCTGGATGTGGGAACGAAACCCGAAGCTTCTATCCCAGATGACCTTGTGACGACAGATGGAATATGTAGAGATAATTACAACACGGCCACTGACACGGCCTGCGGACTTGTATACATCATTTTAACAAGCACAAAGTAATGACATTTTAGTTTTTCATCCACGAAAGGTTTCAAGGAATATTTTATCCCTCTTGCATTTTTTTCTTTGATGAGGCCGTTTGGGAATTGGAGGCCAAAAAAAAAAAAATTGAGCCGCCATTTTCAAAGATGGCGGCTGTTCCATTGCATTGATTCGCGGGGGAGGGGGGGTCCAAATATTAATTACGGTATTGCAATTAACAATTTGTCCTTCCAAGTATAAACTTCCGTGAAATTATCTGAGTTTACCCATTCTTCAAAATTTAAAGGCGGAAAAAACCATATCTTAAAAAGACCTCAAGAAATCCGGCCATTACTCTTCGGCAGACGCGTCGTACGTTTCGAAAGAACGCAAACTTTGAGAATTTCTAAAACCGCCATCTCATTCTTACTAACGCATTATAATAATTATTATAAACACGATGAGAGGAAGAATTTCCGTATTTTTCTCCCTTCACAATTACACTCGTTCCAGAAACATTCTTTAAAAGTCATAAATGGTACCCGCTTTATAACTCGGCAGCCGAGAATGCCGTAGAATGGGGGTTGACATGCGGCGACATTAATAGGGTGGCTTTTGTCGTAAACTGAAGAATTTTAAGTTCGCCTCGTTGTCCACAATTCGCAACTCATAATTTCACTTTTAATTTCTTTTTAAAGCCATCACAGCCACTCGTAAACTTTCTCCCATACACGCTAGCTCGCATCTTGACCGTTAGGACAGCTTCCTGCTGTGTGTCATGTTTATAGTAAACATAGTCACAACGCACCTCGGAGCATATCGCAAAATTTTATGCTTTGACTTACGTTTATGACCGCGCTTTACGCATGTGTTAATTTTGTCATTAATGACTGTTCGTGCAACAAGTAACAGCGAAATAAGTCATCTGATGTGACATTCTTAACAGCTGATTCACATAAATAAAATAAGGAAACTCTGAAATAAGGAATTTAACATGCATGTCTGAACTATGTGTGTCCTTCATCGTTGCACTAAAAACTTAGTGGTAGTTTAATTATAAGGCATAAATGCACGAATTTCAAATATTTATATCTCAATAACTATTTATAATTGTAAGTTCATGATAAACAAGTGAAATAGTAGTAGCGTAGCTACGTTAGGTGGGACTGGTGGCAAATTAGTCCTTGTTGGCTCCCTTCTTAATATACAGGATGGACCATAAAAAACGCACGCCTGAAAAATTTTTAAGTCCATACTTTTTGGGCGCTTAAGGTTTAAGGTTTTGGGCGTTTAAGAGTTTTGTGCGCCCACTTCTTGAAAATGATACACCAGTATGGTCGCTGTATCTCGCGAAGGACATTGACCTTATTGAGTCGGTCCACAGAAAGTTTACAAAAAGTCTCCCTGGGGTTCGTGATTTAAACCGTATTTAAAGGCTTGCTAGGACTG
Source organism: Lithobius niger (assembly GCA_023313725.1). Classification (NCBI taxonomy): domain Eukaryota; kingdom Metazoa; phylum Arthropoda; class Chilopoda; order Lithobiomorpha; family Lithobiidae; genus Lithobius; species Lithobius niger. The sequence continues at coordinate 83,091 of JAHWFP010000350.1, read as the reverse complement.
GACTGGAATTGTTGGAGTTACGCCGAATTAGGTATGACTTAGTGTTGACCTATAGAATTGTGCGGGGCTTAATTAGCATTGATATGCCCTTCTTTGACAACGTACAGCATCGCCATGTAACACCCATGGAAGTTAGCGGTTCACGGCTCCAGTCGCGATTGTAGAAAAACATTTTTTGTGACACGAGTCGTCCCTATCTGGAATTCTCTAAAACATGAAACTGGGTGCATGGAAACCCTAGAGGGAAACCCATTGTAAACGACAAATTTCGTCAGGAATTTCACCCCCCCCCCCCCCCCATACCCAGTCCTTTCTCCCTTCTCTTGGTACGGTGTTCGCGGCTCACAACCCTTCCGGACACCATCCGCATTCAAGAAGTGGAAAATTTATTATTATTATTGTTTTTTCTAATTGTTATTTTTTGATTTTTGCTGTAGTGAAAATAGAAACCACGTTTTTACTCCAGTCAAGTGGTCCCTTTTTTCACTTTAAAAAAAAAAACCTGGATAAAAGTTTGTACTTATATTTTTCGGCTCCTACGTATTTTTTGGGCCACCATATGGAACGACGGGGAGGCTCGAAGTTCATTTTTTTAAAATACAGTTTAAATGAAATTAAATAGCTAGTGCACTACCAAAGACCAGTTTTTAAATCTAAATAATGCTTTCGTTTGGGGGCACCATGAGGCTGGGGGCCTTTGGTATTCTTCTACTCTTCCACCCTGTAGCTACGCCGCTGTGCCAAGGAACAGGCAAAGGAAAGTTCTGTGCAGACTACTACACCCACCCCATATTAAAAACGATGCAGATGTAATTTAAAATTACATAATAAAACAGAGAGACGCATGCGCAAAAAATCCCATTGCGCATGTCAACTCAAAAATAAACAAAACACAACAAATATATGGATATAAATATAAGCAGGGCAGCAGCAGGGAAGACCCGTTACCCACTTCGAGACAAATACTCGGATAGGTCAACCGTGTTCAGAAGTTTTTTTTGAAAACATTGCCGACGGAGCCGATACAACGTTAGAGGGTAGTTGACTCCGACACTTAATTATACGGTTACAGAACAAATAATCGTGGCAAACTTAACACCTAGTTTCAAGGACTCCTTGTCCGTTAACAGCCACGGATTGAAAAAGAACATTTTGCCGGCCCCCAGCCAGGCCGGCTAAAAATGATTTCTTTTGCTGAAAAAGTGCAATAGGCCTACCTGTCAATGTTTGCATTATTGTCTCAATGATGCTGCCTTGCCTTGAGATTTTAAAGATCGCCGGCCGCCTCCGACCCAACCGCGCATGCGCGGTTCTCCCTATATAAGAGAGGCGACAGTAAGGATCGTCATCTCTTTGTCTCAAGATTGTCAAAAGGTGACTCAAGAGGGAAGGCAGGGAGGCCCCTTCGTTATAGCACTTTTTCGGCAAAAGAAACCATTTTTAGCCGGCCTGGCTGGGAGCCGGCAAAACGTTCTTTCTTTATGCTGAGAAAAGTGCAATACCTGTCAATTTTTGCATTGACAGGCCGACCTCGTCAAATTTGGTGGCGGGCACCTTTCGAGTGAGTCCTCGGGGTACTGCGGGAGGCGGCAAGTTGGGCGGTCATTCCAAGAATGTGACGGGAGACGTGGAACAGGGATTCAATGATGACCACAAACATTAAAGAGTTGAGAAAAGAGGATAGATACCTTGGTGAGCTTTGGTGTCTCCGAGCGGGTGGTGAACTGATGTACATAAGGCTTGATTGAGTAGACGACTGAGTTTGGAGCTTCCTTGTGGGTGGAGGAAGGCTTCGGAGGTGATGAATAGTCCAGCTTCACGTGGATCAGGTGAGGAGTTGTTTAATAGTCCAGGAAACGTTCCCAATCTTTCGGATGAAGGGATGGGGGGGGGGGGGGAGGGGCAGAAGGGGTATTTTCCCATTCAGTTTTTTTTGGGGGGATGAGATGTGTTACATAAAATATAAAAGTGTGAGGCTTAAGAGTGGTCAACCCAGGATAAGATGGGAGGCGTAGCACCGGAGCGGATGAAGTTGATCTGGCGTCAACCGAATGTGTCAAAGGGAAAGGTAGGTAAGTAAGTTTTTTTTTTTTTTTTTGAAAGGATCGGGCTCAGTGGACAGGGTGGGATTGCCGGTCAGTTCGTTGAAGAAGAGTGAGAGTTTTTCCGAGGGTCCCAAAGTGAGGGTGGGTCAGGTTTGGGAGCGCTTGGATTGGCTCAGGTTCGGAGAAAAATCCCTTATATCTATATTTTTTTTTTGATGGACGAGGGCAGAGTGATCAAAAATTGGAGCCCTGAGATGTAGACCGGCAAGGTCTGGGGTGGTTAGTTGACGGTGGGATTGTTTCGAATGCCGTAATGGTAACCTTTGGCTTTGTGGTGACAAAGGTCGCAGGGAAGGTCAGAGGTCTGGTGGTTGGGGATCTGAGTGAGGTTGGGATGAAGAGGCAGAAAAGATATGGCGTTGTCACACAGGCATGGACTGTGTGGCCTAGGGATGCTGCAGTCTAGTTTTCCCATGTATCGGAAATCTGGTTGTGCAGGGTGAGGTCAAAATGGTCAGGAGGTGAATGCAGGTTGAGTGGAATTTCAGATTCGGATGAAACGATTACCGGCCTTGAGGGTACAGTTGTAAGTCGAACACTTGGGTACGATGGTCTGATGGATAGAAGGGGGTGGACAAAGTAGCAGGGGGCTTTATAAGATGGTCTTGTTGGCTGAGAGAAAGTGATTAAAGTTGGTGACCACGGAACTAGAGAAATGGGATCATTGAGACCTTGATGGAGGAGGATCGTGCGTGGTTTTCGTGGACAGTGCTTGCTGGATCATGTGACTTGCAGATTTTTCCAGGAGTTGGAGATTTGAAGCCTGGAGTTTGGCATTATGTGATTGTAGTGATGAGATGAGATTGTCCTGTGCAGTGAGTTGGGAGTGAAACGAGTCCAGAACGGGTTTAATTTTTTCGAAGTTTTCGGAGAACTGTATTTTTGCTCGCTTGTTCAAACGCAGTTTATGTTTTAAACAGTTGAACAGTTAGACGTAGTCGATTTCTGGCCTATGTTCACTGTCTAGGCCGAAGAGATTGTTCTCTGGTGAATGTGGAGGGAGATCACCAGGGGGATGGAGAGCATCACTGGATGGAGACGGTTCGATGTTTGGGAAAACTTCCGGTTGGATTTGGGTGTCAGGGAAGCCTTGGGTGGAATCCACGAGAGTTCCCGAGGGGTCAGTACCCCCGTTCGGGAATGTCTACCTGTCCGGAGAGATTCCACAATCTTGGTGACTTGGAGGCAAACGGGGAGTTGCGACTATGAATTCTTCAGAGAAAGGAGGAAAGAAAGGATCTTCTGGTTGTTCACTTCCGATGGGTGAAGATGGGCTGTCGTCCTGAAGAATGATTTGATCCGGTTGGGATGAAGTTTCGTCAGCTCGAAGGGGAGAAGCTTGAGCTTACTCATGATCGGGATGAAGTTGAGGTGAAGATGGCACTTCTTGCAGTTCAGAGGTGGCTGGTGAAGCCGAGGAGTAGTCTATTGGTCAGTACAGCCAAGAAGCTTGAGAAAGTGGGGTTGAAATGGTGGAATAGGTTGTAATGTTGCACCTGGGGTGGCCGGTGTCACACTGGTAGCGGAGGATGAAGCTGACTTCGGGGTCCTGGAGGAAGATTAAGGGGTGGTGGTGGATCTCTTTAAAACTGATTTTAGATGAGGTGACACGTCTGTCGAGTGTTTGCTTCTCTTTGCAGGAGGGGGGGGGGAAGGGATTTTTTTCCCGGTGACTTTGACGATTTGGTGTCTACGGTTGGTCTGTTGGTAATCCTTTGTTTCAATAGGGAGTGGGCACGTTCAAACGTTGTCGTTTGCGCATGGCGGAATCGTGATGCGTGGCAGATATGATTCTCCACTCAGCGAGAGGAATAGTGACGCAGATGTGGCAAGGGGCGTTGTAGTACTCGCAAAGTCTATGGAACTGGCAGACGTCTTTATGAGGATCCAATCTGCCAGGGCATTTGTTACCGGGGCAATTGCAAGACCCCGGATTGTCAATGACGGGGATGCGACCAAAGTAATGGTCCTTTTCGTCGGCGATGGTTTTTGTGCGACACACTTTTACCATTGTGGAGTGATGAATGGCTTGAACACAAAGTTCGATGATGAACCAACTGGGTGGAAAGAGTGCTAGGTAGTTCCGTGAAGGGCAACAAAGCTATCACATGAATGGCCAAAGGAGGTAATTTCGACGCGGCGGAAGCGGAAGCTGGTTGTCCCAAAGCGAGGCTGATCGAAAGGATGGGGAATTGTTAGGGTTGGAGCCGACGTAAGAGGGCGGAATCGTGGAGAGGCCGAAGGGATGACGGTTCAGGTTTAACGTTGTTGTGGTGGCTTGAGCGGCTGAAGGAAGCGAGCAGCTGTGGTGTTTGATTTAATTCGAGGAGGAAGGAGGAAAGGACCGGAATTTGTGAAAGGCCAAAGGAACGGGAGAAAGCTTGATCTAATAGCGGGAAGTCTTGTCTGGCTGATGAGCTGGGTAGCTGAAAGGGCGGTAAGATGGAAGCTTGATGGTGGAGATCACCTTCTATGGATGAAAGGACGGGAGTAGACAGGGACCGATGGCCGTCTTGAAACTATGAGTCGTTTTTGTCGTTGGCGACATAGGCACTCTGGTTCACGCCGGTCGCCCAGCTGTCGTTAAGAATGAAGCAGCGGCGTCTAAATTCGGAGAAATAGTAGAGAGCGAGAAGAGCCGTCGACTTCGTTTGTATTGTGGACGTAAGGATGGGAGTTGGAGATGCATTGCAGATGGTCATAAGGGAATGAAGCCTTACGTTTCTAAGGAGTGGCCGAAAGGGTTAAAGGATTTGCGGCAAGCAGCTGGATTGCAGGCCGTGGAAAGGAGGAGTTGAATGGCATGACGTCAATCGTCAAACTCAGGCAGTTACTGGAGTCCCAGTCGATAGGGTTAAAGTTCGGGTCACGTCTGCATGACAGTCATGTTAAGAGCTTAGGTGATCCCGACCACAAGGACCTCAGGGCCTCAGTGACCGCCGAATCGTGTTCGTTGGTGACGAAAGGGTAACATGGGCATACCGGCCAAGCCGGAAACTAGCGGTCGTCACAGTCGACAGGTTGGAAGCAGGAAGTTAGGCCTAAATGTAGATGAGAGGATGGGACGTGGCCGAAAGGATGCAGAGAGTTTCAGAAACATTTCCCATGGCGAATCGGGTTGAGGATCCACGGATGATGACGAAGTCTGTGTCAGAAGGTAATGAGCCTTTTGGCTTAAAGACGGAGATCAGCAAACGACATCGCTGACGTGTTGTAGACGGCCGATTAGTCCAAAACGAGACCGAAAGGAGGGAGAGGCTGTAAGGATGCGAAGAAGTTCGGGTGAGCTTGGATACGTGGACGGTGTGGCGCGGGGAATCTTGGTGGCATCGTGGTTGTCGTCGGGAGGTGCAACATGGGCATTTCGGCTAGGTGCCGGTGCCTAGCGGTCGTCACGGTGTACAGGCGGTGCATAAGACGGGAACAAGTGAAAGAGGAGCAGTAAGTAAGGGGATTGGCCAAAAGGATGCGACCGGAGCATGGCAGAGGACGGCTAGGTGGCGAAGAGGACGAAAGGGTGGAGATGATTCGTGTTCTAGAGTGGATCGTTCCCGGGAGGCAACGGGCGGGAGCCATAGCTTCATTCCATGGCTGAAAGGCAGGGAGACAGGCTGCCACCAGAGCGACTTGAGACAAAGAGATGGCGATCCTTATTGTTGCCTCTCTTATATAAGGAGAACCGTGCATGCGCGGTTGGGTACGGAGGCGGAAGTGATCTTTGAAATCTCAAGGCAAGGCAGCATCATTAAGACAATAAGGCAAAACTTAACAGGTATTGCACGTTTTTCAGCATAAAGAAATATCGATTTGGGTCGATATCATACAAATTATGGAGGAGGAAGAAGGTCAAGGCAAGATCAATAATGATCAATTCTAGCGGAGGAATTTTATCAATCTGAACGTGATGTTGTTTAGTGATCAGCTTTAATTTTACCTCGCAAAGCGGCAAAACTATCACTGCGTCCAAGGATAGTGAAATAAATAACGGCTAAAAAGTGTTAAATTATGAACTATGTGCCGATAGTTTTTAAACTAACAAATGATAAGGAAAAGTGTTATTTCACGTGGCCCGCCTGGCTGCGCCTCAAGGGGGGGGGGGGCCGCCCCCCCGCGCGGGGAGGGTTTGAAGTGTTAACCAAAAAACCTCCAAATTCACGGTTAAGCATTGTTTTAACTTAACAATGAACTAGTTACAATGCTTTCAGCCGGTCCCTGAGAGGATTTCATTTTGCCAATGCAGCTGATTCATAGTCCGTATTACTGATATTTTGCACACCAAAGCTTTCACCAGGGACGTTTCATGGGGGGGGGGGGGGTGACCCCCAATGTTTGTCCAGTTGGCAAATCAGTCGGCAAAATTACATAATTTTTGGCCAGTCGGAAAATCAGTCGGAAAAATTACATAATTTTTTAGCTAGGTGGAAAACCATGTCGGAAAATTTCTGGTATACACCCCTCCAACTATTATCCTTCCTGACGTCTCTGTCTTTCACTGTAGCTGAAATGGATTCCGAGTTACTGAGGTGGGACCGGGTTTTGGACGCCACAATCGAAGTGGGAGCATATGTTTATAGGACCTTTTATCCCTCCTTTGTATCACAGACAAACCAACCAACTTCACCGTGTCGACCAAGTCGAGGACGAGTGGCTGTTGTAAGAGGTGAGATTGGGGAGTGTGGGTTACTCTATGTTATTAAAGTGGTTGTATACCGCATGCAGGGGTCTTAACATCAAAGGGGTACAAGGTAAATAATCAGAATTATACACCGAAACAGCATATCTTGTGGGAAGAAAGATGACTTGAGGATGTTTCTATGATGATGAACATGACACCAGGAACGGAATGTTGGGTAGTCGCATAAGTGAAGGAACGGCATGAAGGTTTCTGGTCGTGTAGGGTCCGTAATTGTAGATGGACGGCAAGGTCTTTATAAGTGCATGTTGGAACTTTGATGTATGGCGTATGCTGATTTATGTCGTTCCTTATCTTAGTCGTGTGGTTTTTTTTTTCGAGATGGAGAAGTGACAGCTTCTTTTGCCCAGAAGATGAAGACATCGTCCAAAGAGGATGATGGAGGGCAGGAATGGACTGAGCGTCGTAGGAGGAGACGAGGGAATGGTGAGGCGGATGGAAGACGGAATCTGTATTTTAGCACCTGACGAGGGCATGTTTCAAGAAGAGGACGGGAGTAGCAGATCGGTGTTTGGCAGAGAGAAGAACGTGCTGGTTCCGTTCTCCTGTTATTGATAGTAATGTAGCCGAAGGTGTTAATTTTAATTGCAGAATGGAGGATCGGAGTGGTCTGGGACAGCACAACGCCGTCAATGCGAGTTGAAGAACGATGAGACAGGTTACATCGCGCAAACATATACATGATGAAGGATGCGCAGGGACGTGCGCAGAGTGTAGCAGATTGAAGAGAAATCTGTGATCGTTCCTACAGGGGGAACGCTGTGTTGTAGGTTCCGGAAGTGGTGCGGAAAGCAAAACTGCTGGCAAAGTGGAACTAGAATGCTGGGAAGGACCTGAGTCCCCAAAGTTAGCAGAAGGAATCGGATGGTCGGAGAATGAACTGTGCTTGATATCTAGCCTTGCTAAGATTCTAGACGCAATGGACTCGTCCTTGAGAAAGCTGTGTTGCTTGTCAAGGTGGAACAAGAGGGAACAGAGCACTTCGAGGGACGGAACGGTGAAACCGGAAGGTGCAGAAGCAATATAGTAGTCCTGAGTGTTGGAAGTGGGCAAGTTGTGGCTAAAAATTTGAGTTCAGTGTAGAGATCGCTGTCAAGTCGAGTTTTCAAGGAAAAAGGACTTGGATTCCAAATCATGAGGAGTCCGTCCGCATAGGATCGGTGAGGTGGTAACGGTACCGCTAGGCGGAATCACAGGGATCGTAGTGATAGAGATGTGTATCGGAATGGTAGGAGGTATACCCATGAACATTGTGATGTCCTCTGGATTGAGAAATTCGAAGGGCGAGACTGGTGACGTGGTCGTGAAGGGAACCATTGGCTCCTTGAGGTACGTCCTTGGTGGAATGGGGATGCAAGAATCGAGCTCTCCGGAGCTGGCACAACCTTCTGTTGGAAAAAAAGGAACGCTGTGTACGCCTTGAATGAGAATAGTAGATACTAAGTGTCGGGAACCGTGGTGATTGCTGTTGTTAGTAACATCGGTGTTGTCAGAGGGTTGATGGGACGCAGACCTGTAGTAGGACAATCTGGCTGTAACCGAGAGGAGCAGGTAGCAGCTAACTGGAATGATGAAGAGGATTGGTAAGGAACCGAAGGCGTTAAGATGTGCAGGGCCTAATTGGGAACTGAAAAGCCCAAGGTAGGCTAGAGATGATCAATGTGGAAGGTTGTGAAGGGCGTCGAAGACCTTTGATACACTGCCTGCAGGAGGCAGTTGGACAGCAGGTGTAGCTGACAAGCAGCAATGGGCGGAACAGCAGGTCCTGGTGCCGACCCCCAGCGGTTATAAAACCAGTGGAACATCGGAACAGCATAGTAGATGGCCCGAAGTGGCATAGCAAGGAACGCAGAGCGCATTCTTAGAAATGCAGGACGAAGAACGTGTCCACAAGAATGCAGGGACAGCTGGAACGTAGAATCATGTAGAAATGGGGACCAGAAGCGGAACGCCACCGGAATGAATGGTCAATCGGTTCCGCGAAAGGAACCGCGGAATTGGCCAGAGTTGAAGCAATCATTGAGGCCGCATGTATTTGTCACAGGGACGACGAAACACAGGCCGATGAGAAAGCGTGGAGACGGTAGGAAATATTCTACGGGTCCAGCCATCCCAAGGAAGGAACGGGGAATTAATCGATATCGAGAATTCTGGCGGTTCTTGTGTGTTCCATCCGCAGGAGTGATGGTACTTGGATTGATGATGCGGAACGTTCGGAGGCGGAACGTGGAATGGGAATGCTCAGGGCGACCACGCGTTGTGAGCGCCATAGGAGAGGGATGTAGCTCTCATGTAGAGGGACGGCTTCATAACTGGTGTGGGAGACAAGGTTGAAAGGCGAAGCGCAGGGTAGCCAAGTGGAGATAGCTGCTTGAAAGTAAAAGCTCTCAGACAGCTTGACGTGAGGAACAACCGTTCCGTGGAAGGAAAGGATGGCATGTTCGGTGGAATCATGTGCGGAAAGTCGAAGGGGATGCTCAAAGAGCGACTGACCACGCGTGGCGATTGCCCTAGGAGAAATGATGCTGACAGGACCTGCGCTGGAGTTTATATAAGCAGGGCAAAGCATGCTCATGCGCACTACCGTACGAGCCCGGCAGGGAAGACAACACTCAATCTTCTAGGGGAATAAATGCTCAAAAGGGGAAACTGCTATAAAACAGGTAATGTATATTTTCGTTGGCTATAAAAACCACCCTTTAAGTTTGTGCATAGGGTTTAGGAACACCCTTGTATATGATTCAATTCCTCACTCTAGCAAAAGTAACAGAATTAATATCTCTGTTCCTGTTCAATAGCTTTCGATCAAACTTGGTCAGATAGTAGATACGTATAACCTAAAATCTGAAACATGATCTAAGCCAGAAATTTCGTTCTTCATCCTAAAAGAGACCACTTTTTTCAATTGAACCATGAAAGATCATTTTTATTGTTTTAAACAATGTAATCAGGAAACAATGCCAATCAGCAAGCGCCAGCCAAAATGCGAAGAATAAAGAAATGCTAACAAAGCTGGAGAGTCAAAATTATTAATCCACACTTTGAGGAAACGTTTAACCATGCGCAATGGCTGTTTGCCGTTACGTCACCATGAGTTAGCCAATGACGAACGAGAACAACGGCTGTTTGGCCGTCTGATTGGACTAGCCCAGTCACGTGATACGCACGTCACAGCAAACAGCCATGGCGCGTGGTATAGAGGTAGTTTATCCTTATTACGAATTAGTTTATTAATACTCGGCGTATGGCGTAAATTTAAAGCAACATTAATTCCAGTTTTTAAACGACATTACTGCATGCCATAAAAAAAGGTACACGGATTACAAACAGAAACGTCAAGCGTGCCGTACAAAAAGGGTTATATGATTGAAGTTCCACTTTACTTGTTAAAATGTACACGGATAAAAATTTTTGATTTTGAAATTAAATTTTCAAATGTACAATTCAAAAAATTACGTCCGTCTAAGGACTCTTGTGCTTTAAGAATAGTTTAATTCGTAAAGCACAACAGCACACTTGGCATTCTAGTGTTGTTGTGCTTTACGAATTAAACTACTCTTAAAGCACAACAGCACTGAAACATCATGCAATTTTCTGAACTGTACATTTGATTATTTAAATTAAGAATCATAAATTGTTTTCCGTATTGTATGAAACTTCAACCCCTTTTTGTATGGCACATTTGACGTTTTCGTTTGTATGTAGATATTGGCTGATACAGTAAAAGATCTGATAATGACGAAGAATTGTCACTGATCGACACAACAGTCACACGCTCGACACAACAGGCCATCGATGAACAGCAGGCCATCGATCGACACAACAGTCGTACGCAGGATGTTACAGAACAGCTCTTGCCTTTTCTCTTAAAAAGGGAATAAAGGTACCTTCGAGCCATCTAATTTGGTTATGATATTATTCATGAAGCGGATGAAGACCCTAAAGTAATCCGATAGCTTACGGTCTGGTAACATCCATAAAATCCATAAAACTACTCGGTATCAATACACATTTTATTATCCATAAATTTAAACTTTCGTCGTAAAAGTGTTGGTTACTCTTGCACGAATAACTCCGGATTACAAGTCGTAAATTAGCTGTCACAAAGGCAGCCATTAAAGTTGGCTTGTACACCTGAAGTGTATTAGCCAAACTAATAATTTTTACACGACGGTTTTTTTTTTGTTTGTTGCTTATTTTATAATTGGAAGTTAATTTATTGGAAAGTTGATCCCTTAATTTCTTCATGGATAGTTAGTAATTTTATATTCTCATCTGCATCGTCTGCATGGAAACAGCGTACAGCTAAAAAGGTGCTACATATCCGAGAAAGCTGATACCCATATTGAAACAGGTGCGACATCCGCGAAAGCTGGTACCCATATTGAAACAGGTGCAACATATCCGAGAAAGCTGGTACCAACATTGAAACAGGTGCGACATATCCGAGAAAGCTGGTACCCACATTGAAACAGGTGCGACATATCCGAGAAAGCAGATACCCATATTGAAACAGGTGCGACATATCCGAGAAAGCTGATACCTATATTGAAACAGGTGCGACATATCCGAGAAAGCTGGTACCCATATTGAAACAGGTGCGACACATCCGAGAAAGCTGGTACCCATATTGAAACAGGTGCGACACATCCAAGAAAGTTGATACCCATACTGAAACAGGTGCGACATATCCGAGAAATCTGATACCCATATTGAAACAGGTGCGAAATATCCGAGAAATCTGATACCCATATTGAAACAGGTGCGACATATCCGAGAAATCTGATACCTGTATTGAAACAGGTGCGAAATATCCGAGAAATCTGATACCTGTATTGAAACAGTTCGGTTATTGTTCCAAACGTAATAATGCACGAAAGAAAGTTTTCTTCTCGACAGGAAAGGATGGTTAAAGGATGGTTTTTGAATTTTTTTGTTTTTGTGTGTTTAATAACACTTATTACAGGTACGGATTGTTCTACGATATGACATCTGGTTGATTTCACCCCTTTCATTACACGTACTAGACAAAGCCCGTGCTATGCACGGGGCCGGTCATGAATTATGTTTACAGACACTTTTCCCAATACTTTTCCCGACATTTTTCGTGCCCGTGCCTCGTACATCTTATTGTGAGCCGTATGTGAGTTGATCGACCGCTCCCTCCCGGCTGCACTTGCCATGCTGGTAGAATGGAAGAGTCCACTTGCAGTGCGGGCGTGAGCAGGGGGAAGTGATTGGTCGGCCTTTTTCTTCTTAACTGCTCAGCCGGATCCAGCGTTATTATAAGGATAATACTCTGTAGCCATGAGGCGCGCAAGCGACGCGACGACTAGCCCCTGAACATTAAATTAGCTTTGCAAAGATTATAAGTGCACATTCTCTTCAGTCATTGTCAGGATTTACAGATGTCGTCTCTTGCAGACAAACTCTTATTCGCTAACGTTAGTTTATAAAAAAAAACACAGAGTGCCAAGAAGTATAGTTTATCGTGGCACTGAATTCTGTGCACACACTTCATCCCCATCACACCCTCTCTTCTCAATTCCTGCCAACTCTGCTACCATGTTGACTTTAAATTCAGGTTAGAGCTCAGTTTGCCCAAACAACGTCATCGTGGTGGGAGAGAAGGTGGGTAGGTGGGCATGGCGGAGAAACAAGGGCCCAACGAACACCAATAACAACGCAGGGTGATTTTTTATTCCCCCCTTTTCCTTCTTCTTTTCCTAACCTCGGATGACAGGCCATCCAATCTACGAGCCAAGAAAATGTCCTCGTAAATTTCCCTGCTTTCTTAACCGACTCCCGCATCTTCCGTCCGACCACGCTTGGTCGACAAGACCGACAGCCGACGGCCTAACTTAATAAGGGTTTATTTTAGGCACACTAAATGGCCCAATATCGCGCGTGAGACATGCACAAGGGGGTTTGCATTATGTTAAAATTCACTTAGACCTTTCTTTATTCGGTTTTTGGTCAGCCAGCGTGTCTGCCAAACACTGCAAAATGATAAACTGAAGGTGAAAATAAAAAAATTATAAAAATTGAAGTTGCTAGCACCATGGTTACCTGGCCGCTAAGCAGCAGCATTTTTGAGCGATGTTATCTCCTGTAATTTGAATGCAACATTAGACGGTGAGTAATGAGCGGTTTCACGATACCCCTGTGGCCCAATGAAGCTGATAAAAGAAAAAGTAAACATTTTTAAGTGTTTCGTCAATTTTTTTTCCCAAACGAGAGAAATTCTTTTTCCCAACGATTGTAATTAAAGAGGGACAAAGCCTTCGGTTTTTTTTTTACGCATACAAAAAAAGTGTACAAAAAAACGTTGCAATATATACGTATGCAGCAAAACTGTGTAAAATTCAAGACTAGTGCATTTAAGTGTACGCGTAAGAAAAATACTATGTACAACATATACCACTGCGAACAAAACTGTAAAATTTACGTCACACTAAAAGACAATTAGGCTACACTGTTTCCGGGTTTTGTAGCATGTAAACAGAAAACAGCACTGACTTTGAACATTGCTTTAAAACCCATTCAGTTTTAGTCTCTGAAAACGTTAAAGATGTCGCTTTCATTCTAGATTTACTGTAAGCTGTGGGGCACCCTAGGAGGGAGGGGGGTGTAAAAGTGGGCAAGTGTCCCCATCCCCAGACCAGAAGTTAAGAACATTTGGCAGACAAATAAGACATTTGTTGCAATTGAAAATAATCTGAAAATTTGCTTTTCAAATCGTTTAGAAAGTGCTAAAATACTGCCGGTAATGTGACGTATACTCAGGGAGTAGACGATTGAAGTCAAGAATAATCTCGAAGCCAATTTACTCCTTACTGCATAGCTAGGGGACTATGCACTGAGAACACATATTAGGCATAAAACACAAGTTTAGGAGCTTGGTCTTATCCTGAGCTGAGTCCAGGGAGACAACCTTTCGAGTTGTCTGCCCCACACCAAGTGTCTTTTTGCTGTCCAGCCCCACGTATTTATACGCGGGGCTGAACAATAGAAATAGCCAGACGCTTTACGTTGCGCAACCGATAACAGGTAGGAGCCTGTTCTAGCTGGGTTCAATAGAGGAGGCTCGTTACCCGGCTATTGACGCTCGGCCAAGTTCTGGTGTAGATGGAAGTTGACTGGGCGCCACGCAGCTTATGTAACTGCAAGGCGCACCGTGAGCGTTCGCTCCCGGTGCGCCCTGCTATTCGTAAGTAGCGTGTTACAGTAATACTGAAGGAGGGGTGGGGGAGATGAAGTTTGTGATAGCTAGCCCATTAGCGCCAACCTCAGTCACAGTGTAGTGGTCTGGGTTGCCACTGTGTGCCACACATTACAGAGATGTTAAACAAACCCCAAATTTAGATCTTATCATGTACCTACCTGTACCTCCTGCTGGCAACCTAGACTTCCTTTGCTGAATTTTGAATTCTGATTTTTGCCCCTTCTCCCCTACCCCCTCCCCCAACCATGGAAGAACCGCTGACGGGGCACCGGAAATGTACCGACACGGAGTTA
>JAHWFP010000350.1:36335-58867 GCA_023313725.1 Lithobius niger | reverse complement strand
GTTAAGTAGCTTCAGATCAACTCAACTCAACAATATCAAGATCAACTCAACAAAAACAAGATCAACTCAATATCAATATGCCAGTGTTAAGTAGCTTCACATCAACTCAACTCAACAAGAACAAGATCAACTCAACAATATCAAGATGCCAGTGTTAAGTAGCTTCAGATCAACTCAACTCAACAATATCAAGATCAACTCAACAGGAACAAGATCAACTCAACATCAATATGCCAGTGTTAAGTAGCTTCACATCAACTCAACAATATCAAGATCAACTCAACAAGAACAAGATCAACTCAACAAGAACAAGATCAACTCAACAATATCAAGATCAACTCAACAAGAACAAGATCAACTCAACAATATCAAGATGCCAGTGTTAAGTAGCTCTCACGTCATACTTTCCCCAATAGTAATACGTAAAAATGGACCTAAGACAGCTCAGAAACTGCCAGTAGGAAACCTGACTTCACGCCTGCTAGTGCAGGTGAAAAGTCAACCTACGCTTCTCACTTGCATTTACAAAAAATGGACCTAAGACAGCTCAGAACTGCCAGTAGGAAACCTGACTTCACGCCTGCTAGTGCGGGTGAAAAGTCAACCTACGCTTCTCACTTGTACTTACAGGGGGGCCGTACAAATGTACCTAAGACAGCTTAGAAACTGCCATTAGGAAACCTGACTTCACGCCTGCTTGTGCGGGTGAAAAGTCAACCTACGCTTCTCACTTGTACTTACAGGGGGGACGTAAAAATGGACCTAAAACAGCTCAGAAACTGCCAGTAGGAAACCTGACTTCACGCCTGCTAGAGCGGGTGAAAAGTCAACCTACGCTTCTCACTTGTACTTACAGGGGGGACGCAAAAATGGACCTAAGACAGCTCAGAAACTGCCAGCAGGAAACCTGACTTCACGCCTGCTAGTGCGGGTGAAAAGTCAACCTACACTTCTCACTTGTACTTACAGGGAGAACGCAAAAATGGACCTAAGACAGCTCAGAAACTGCCAATAGGGAACCTGACTTCACGCCTGCTAGTGCGGGTGAGTGAAAAGTCAACCTACGCTTCTCACTTGCACTTACAGGGGGGACGTAAAAATGGACCTAAGACAGCTCAGAACTACGCTTCTCACTTGCATTTACAGGGGGGTCAAGTTCCTTACTGGTAGTTTATAAGCTGCCTTAGGTCCATTTTTGTACATTACTAGCTGAATACATAGGTGGTGTTGGATGTACCGTTTAAACGATTGGTGCGGTCAGATCTAATACTTGTATGCCCACGCGGCTCCAGATAAAGTTAAGCGTAACGACATCGTGGACGTTTTTTTCCAGCCATCGACCGTTTCGAAACGCAGATTTTGAACCGTTAGATGTTGCTCCATGTAGTGACAGTGATATTGCTAACCTTGACCGCTTGCTCCCTTGTGCGTGTGGACGCACCAACTTTACATTCATTAAGGAGACACGTGGTTTTTTGTTGTGTAAAAAGAAATTTCTTTGCCCATTCCTTTGATTGTTGAAATCAAGTGCGACATGGAACTAAACAATAATTGTAGGCGGTGCTAGATGCTGCAGCATGCCATTCGGTGAATAAGTACCAATAAATTGACAATTCAGTCAATTATTTGTTAAGTTTCCCTTTAGTTTTGTGAGTATTCTCATACATCCAAGTTCTAAGACAAAGCGGTTTGCAAGGCACGCATTTCTGCTCGTCAAACTCGACCTACAGCTGGGTGCAATCCAACCTTTATATTTTGACTTTTCGTCCGAAACGGGTTTAAACTGAGGTCAAATGCGGCCCCCCGAACCCTTTAAATCTTTAAACTGTACGGAAGGAGATAAGAAAAACTTTACACCATTGTTGTTAATCTTTGTATCTTTCCCGTTTTTAACTTTCAGCATCGGGAATCGAGCAACAATCCTGCCTAAAAAATCTATTGATCACATTGCCTCAATTTCCCTTGTATTTCCGAACACTACATTGTGAGGCGATGAACCATCCTTCACGGGTGGTCGATCGGTCAGCCTAGAACACAGCGGCAGTCGGCAACTACAGTTTCTACGTAGCACCCCATCTGTGTTAATCAATACTGCCACAGATTAAGGAGTCCTAATCACTCCAACATCGTTGTCGCCCCAATACGCTTGATTCCACGCCTCTTTTGTTACCCAATAATTGCCGAAGCTCTAACCTGACAGAAAGACGGGCATACTGACTGACTGTCGCGCAATCGCGTAACAAGCAACCAAGAGGACACGCCAAGGTCACCGGGGCGCATGACCATACGGCACGCGACGACGAGGCAAATCACCCTCCGGCTTCATTAGAGGTGATCAAGCCACCAACAGTCCAAAGTACATGCGTTGGGCTAATGACACACTAAAGTGGCTTGTTCCGTTTTCTTCTTGTTGATGAGGAAAGAATTGCTGCAGATTTGTCAATTTTTTTTAACGCCACGTCAAGGGATGACGGTTTGGTTCCAGGGGTGTCAATTATTTTTCCAAAAAATCCTATGGGGTGGGGGGGGGACGAAAAATCATAAGCCTGCCATAAACGAAGCAATAAATAGACATAAATCGCTGGAAATAATATTAAGGAAAATTGGAAATTAGCCAATAGCGAAAATCATACACTAGAAATAACATAGTTCAGTAAGCCACCTTTATGCACTTACGTTTCGTCGGAGTAACATGACCCGGATTCGAACCGGCTACCCAGTTCGCCCCCAGATCACTTACATAGCGCCTTAATCGCTATGGCCACATCCTCCACTGGTGAGAGCACGAAGCAAACAGTCTGCATTAAAAACTGGCGTTGTGAGGATACAAGATACACTAATCTGAGAAAGAAAGAAAAGACAACTGGCCCCGACTGGGACTTGAACCCAGGACTTCTCGCTGGCTAGGCCGGGCGCTCTTACCACTGCGCAACCGGGGCGAATACTGGCTAAGTAGCAGTTTAGTCTTTCTCAGTGATGATCTAGCGGTCACAAACACTCACAAGGAGGGAAAGCATCCTCACAAGGCCAGTCTTTAATGCAGACTGTTTGCTTATTTTACCCATTACCTTGTGATTTTTTTTTTAAATTTAAGACTGCCATACTTTTAATGAGAATACAATTTTGCACGTTAGACATCAAGAAGATGAAGTTACAGTATTCGTCCACTAACATCGTCTTCCTAAAGAACTTTAATAAGGGATATCCCCTAAATGGATTCCCCTCCATGCCCAAGAGAAATTCTCTCTTCACAAACAATAATCACATCAATAAGATCCTTAATCCGTAGAGTTTTTTTTTTGTTTTTGTTTTTAAGGAACACAAACCCATACGCGTTATATATCTTCCCCACAACGATGAAAGGGACAATTCACCAACTAACAACGCAACATTCAACAGATATACTTTCACGGAAGTGTCAACAATTCTCCGTAAGAGTGTAATCAGGCCTGAAAAGGGTAATAAAGGCCCGAAAAGGAAATAAAGGCCCGAAAAGGAAATAAAGGCCTGAAAAGGAAAGAACGACCAGAAAAGGGCAAAAAAAAAAAAAGGCTGAGAAGTAAAAATTCACAATAGAGAGCAAAAAAAGGCTATTTAGAAAAATTGTGCACGAAAACTTAACGTGCTCTTTTACTAAAAGTTGCTCCGGCTTTCCTGGGGGTCTGTGCACTCTTTAGAATTATTATAAAAACGTAACTAACAAATTTGGGAGACAGACGTCACACAGACGGTCTCCATTTTGCTAAAGTGGGTTAGGTTAGGTTGGGTTAGGTTATGGCCCCGACTGGGACTTGAACCCAGTCACTCGTATGTAAGCAATAAATGTATTTATCGGCCGGGGTTTACGTAAAAATTGCTTAGTAACAGGCCTAGAAACGTAAGCATCACTGGTGAACATGTATACCGGGGAAGAGGTAATTTATGGTGAACATCATGAACATGCATCAAATTCCACCGTTACATGCATCGAGCGCTTTCGTTAAAGTCGTAAGTGTAATGATACTTCTGGTGGAAGTGGTGGGTTTTTGTGTAATCGGTCGGCGAGGCTGTTCAGCGAGTTTACAAAAATGTCCATTATTTTTAGCAGTCGGGATAAAACTGTAATTAGAGTGTTGCAAAGACGTATAGATGAATGGAGACACACTGCACAACTTTCGAACACCGGAACATCCTCCTTTAATACATCATCCAACATCTCCAACCAATAATAACGTTGTTCTCCTCAGGTCTTCCCAAATCACATCTTTCGGTTCCTTCTAAAAAGAACCAGCATTTTTTTCTTCTTCTTCTCTTTGGTAACGTCCAATCTAAACCCAAAGCAGAACGGGGACAAAGAAAAGAGAAGGAATGAAAAAGGTCACATGTTCTTCAAATTTGATTCCCCCTCCTTTCCAATCGAATCTATTTGATGTGCGAAGGTCTAGCGAGACGCGTCAATCTGAATAGGAAACGAGATTGGTCTGCATTAGTGAAATTGGGTGAGACAGATGCAGCAAGCCCCGGCAGATAAAAAAAAAAAAAAAAATCGAAAAACGCATTTGAAGGTTACTTGGGTTACAAACCGTCGTGGGCTGCAAATTCACGGAATCCTTTCTTTTTAAAATCAATGCAAGGCATCCTTTTTTATTTTATTTTTGAGGATGGGCTGAAAGTTGAGTTTGTTTAAGCTCATAGTCACTTAAATCGATACAATCCGTGTTGAAGGGATTGGAAGAACATGCGAAGCTGAACATGTTTTCATGCACGTAGGTACCTACCCGCAAGCAGTCGCTAATAGCTAAAATGTCAAATTTTAAAGCACCTGCTTGGCACACGTATACGCAAGCCCTGCGTGGCTGCATTACTTGTGCAGAGGTATTTACAAAATGGAATCTGTGCATAGGCAATTCGCAAACCAGCTAGGTTTGGCAGGACTCCGATTCTAAGTAAGCCGCATATGAGTTGCAATTGTGCGATCTAATCTTTGTGACCGTTCAGCCACACCTGCTAAATTTATTTTGTATTGGTCTTCAGCAGCATATGCTAAATTTATTCTCGGTGGTTCTTCAAGCACGTCTGCTAAATTTATTTTGTAACGGTCTTCAGCGGCATATGCTAAATTTATTCTCTGTGGTTCTTCAGACACCTCTACTCAATTTATTTTGTATGAGTCTTCATCGGCATATGCTAAATTTATTCTCTGTGGTTCTTCAGACACCTCTACTCAATTTATTTTGTATGAGAGTTCAGCGGCATATGCTAAATTTATTCTCTGTGGTTCTTCAGACACATCTGCTAGATTTATTCTTTGAGGTTCTTCAGACACATCTGCTAAATTTATTCCCTGTGGCTCTTCACTTCATCCACACTTGCTAAATTTATTGTCGGTGACGCTTCAGCCACATCTGCTAACTTTACTCTTTATGGCTCTTCTGCTACATCTGCTAAATTTATTCTCCGTGATTCTTCAGCCACATCTGCTATATACATTCTCTGTGGCACATCAACCCCATTCAAAGAGCGAACCAAAATGAAATTGTATAAGTTATCGTTATCCAAACAAACACACACGTATACAAATTCTCAATTCAGCAGATGAAGAGTTTTCGGTTCAAACTGCACCCTTAGGCCAGACGACAGGCTGACATGAAAGTTTACTGTGTAGGCTGAATAGCAACAATGCTTAATTTTGGGAGTGTTTACATTCAGCACCTGTTTATTAACATCAAACACTAAAATTCAGAAAAAAACAGCCTAAAAATCGGACTTCGCCGTCTTATTTTCCAGTACTGCAACTGGAGCCCACACAGTCGTATAGTTTTAATCAGAGATTTAAAAAAAAAAACAATTCTTTTATGTACATAACTGGGGTAAAACTCCAGATTTAATTTTGCCTATATTGCAGACTCTTAAGTTAGCGTGTCGTATAGTTTAGATCATTTAAGACTTTAAAAAACAAACCACTTTTTATGTATACATAACTGGGGTGAAACCAATAAATTTAATTTCCCCGTTGACCCTCCGCTAGCTTCTCGTAAGTTTAGACGAGTGAGACTTTAAAAACAGTCTCCCCCCCCCCCCCCATCCATGTGTTCATAACTGGTGTAAAAACTTCAGATTTAATAGGGTTCATACAATTTTTTAGTTCTCAATTTCCCTGACATTTCCAGGTTTTCTAGGTTTATCCAATGGAAATTTCCAGGTGTTTACGAGATGTTTAGTAAGGTACACAGGCAGCAGCTAAGGTTTTTTTTTATTAATATTTGTAAGAAAACAATCCAACATTCCAGAAAACAGCTCTTTAGAGACTAGTCCAGACGGTACTAAACACATTTTCGTCCGAGATTTGGTTTACTTGGTTAATTGAAGTTGTATCCATTCTAAAATACTTGAACATATTAAAACACAAATTGAAATATTGGCTACTTGCGTAGGATTATGTTTCTGATCTGCTAACCCAATGGAACTTACAAATCAGACAAGAAGGCATTTTTTTTCAAATTTCTCTGTCTTTTCCCTGATTTTCCAAAAAATTCTTGTTTTCCCTAAAATTTCTATGAGAATTTGGCTGTATTTTCATTTTCACTGAGATTGCCAGGTTCTCCAGGTTTTGTCTAAACCCTGTTTAATTTTCCTATACTCTCAACGTAGATTGTCGTCTATACCATGCGCAATGGCTGTTTGCCGTGACGTCATAATGAGTTAGCCAATGACGAACGAGAACAACGGCTGTTTGGCCGTCTGATTGGACTAGCCCAGTCACGTGATATGCACGTCACAGCAAACAACCATGGCGCGTGGTATAGTTCACATCGATCAGACTTTAAAACAACAGTTCCTACAAAACTGGAGTAAGAAGGAATCGGTACCGGGGTTAAAATAATTTCCACACTTAATTCTGGATACGTCCAATTAAAATGGAGAAACTGGAGGCATGCCGCATTACCGGATATCTGGAGAGATGTCTCATTTCTATAGATTTTCTTATAAGATGTGCACATTACCACTTCCGTAGGAGTACGTTTTATTTTCTCGTTTACCCATTGTGGAAAATCCCCATTCTTTCGATGGCCGCTTCAGCGAGAAATGATATATTAGCGTCGAAGACAGGGCGAAGGAGATAGCAATTCCGAACCTTTTGTGCGCTCACAGTGGCTCATCTATACGATAACCACACTTCGAGTTCCAAGTCACTATACTCGAAATGAACTCATCATTTTTCGCTTCACAAAGACGGATCAGGCCAATAGCAGGGGTGGAAAAGAAGAAAAGGTAATGGGTTTATAGTATAACAGGGTGACGTTCTACCTAGAAAACCGGGAAAAATCAGGGAATTTTAAAAAGTATTTACCGAAAATCAGGGAATTTGAACATTTTCCTGAAAATCTTTCACCTATATAAAGAATAGGAAATTCGGATTTAACTTTTTACTTCTAAAAACCTTCACTTTATTTCAGGTTAAAACTTCATTTCCTTTTTGTTTCATTTCTGATAAAGCGAAAACTCCTTAAGCCTATAGTGTCCGCGGCCCGTCTTGAGTTCTCCGCAGAACGAACACAGATAATCGATTGTACGTTTTCAGTAGCAGAGTGCCTTGTTGATATCCAAGATGGTTACGAAAACAATGGTGGCCATCGATTAAAGCCACCCCATCCAGGAAGACGTAGCCGATCACAAAATACTTGCAGGACTCAAGATGCACCGCGCACACAATAAGTAATGAGGGACGTTGTGTTAAACGATTTTTTAGTGTTGTTCAGATTCGGGCCTTTTCCTGCTCTTTACCAATACCAGTTAGGGGAGTGCAATTTTTGATTTAGCAAAAAACAATGCAATATAGTTATTGCGATTTTAGTGAAATGGTAAAAAAAAATATTAGTTCTGTACTGCACCCTGTACTTGCTTTCCGTGGTGGTATAGGGATTAATAAATTTAAAAAAAAATAGGTAGAGCAATGTCAGTCGACAGTTAATCAAGCATACGCTGGGTTCAGTAGCATAGTTTGTTCGGAATGCTCTCTAACTTCAGTAAAAATACACAAATAGGCCATGTCAAACCAAAAAAGAACGACTTGATGCTGCATGCATTTGTGTTTTTTGCTGAAACGGGAAAAGAGCTTTCCGATACGAAGTTTGCAATTAACGCAAGTTCGACCCAGAATCCAGTAGAAATAAAAGATAATGGCGTATACGCACCAATGGAGTCTGGGGACGGGTTAGGGTAGTCCATGGGTAAGGGCGCGTTTACGCAACGACTCGCCCTAGAAATCTTCTGAAATTCCAACATGGCGGTTAGCTGCACCGACTCACAACGAAAGCAGCTACTGTCGCGAGTTCAGAAGCGACTGGGAAACTTGGTTCGTCAGAAGAAATTCTTTGCCTTATTGTCACGGATTATAAGACTGCAAGCATTTACTCAAACGATGTCGGATTTAGCTAATCCAAATAGCGTTGTTACCATGGCAACGACATCTTTGCCATCGCGATTAAATTCTAGCTGCGAGAATGCAAAGGCGAGTCGTTGCGTAAACGTGCCCTAACTCTGGGTCGAGCTGGATCACGTAGCTGAATGAAGGATTAACCGCTGGCTAAAAGTTCTGCCGTTGTGAACGATTAGTAAAAATAAAGGATTAGTGAAACTCGGTTAAATATAGAAAACGCCATTTTACTTTCTGATTATATGATTTCTTTTTCATCAAAGACCCGGCCGGTATTGGAGTAGAGCCCTGCACTAACATCCACCCTCCAAAAAAAAAAAAAAAGAAGACTTAATTATTTCAAAGATTCAATCTGATACTACCGAAAACTCGGATCTCTTAAGAATAAGAAATAAATCATCAAGATTCAGCAGTCTCTTCAACCAGATGTTTACACAGGATATCGAAAAAGTGTTCTCAGTCAAGAGAATTACAGATCTTTTTCTCTTAGTGCAAAGATATTTTTCCTGCAGTTCAGATTCGATTTTGGCATGACGAGTTAAAAGTCTCACGTTGAAATTGTCCACATTGGGGCTTAATCATTTTCCCTTTCCTGGTTGCGAGTCCACCAAAAATCCATCGCAATTTAAAGATTCACAAACAGGGGATTACACAATTCCTCCAAACTACCTTAATTTATTACTGAATGGAACCTAATAACAAATTATTGGGCAGCCAAACTGGTTTTTCTCTCTCTTTTTTTTCCCAATTTATGCCGAATACAATAGTCGCAATCAGCATTGCTTGATGTGGCTCTTCGGTAAGTGACTCACTTCAACGACGGAGAATCGAAGTTGTTTTGTCCACTTCGTGTAGATTTGCACGTAATGTTTAAGATTCGGCAAGTATAGTCATCGCGTATCTGAAATCAGGCCCTGAATCAGTTTTATTTATTTATTAGACAAGTCTGCCGCTAATGACTAATTCAAATAATGAGACACATTAGTAATCTTATTTACAGAGCAAACGAGGCAACTGGGGAACTTTACACTTTCGAGTTGCATAAAAATAACAAAAAAATCCATGTTCATCGTAATTCGTTACACATCTAAGCCATAACCATGGAAACGTTGTATAAAACGATGGTAATGACGTCATGCTAGTTCAAATGGCCTCTGATCTGCTTTACATATGCTGTGCTATTGGTGAGTAGGGGTGATGCAATTCAGTAGAATCCATTTTCGCAGAACATAACGTCAATTTTCGCAGAATCAAAATTTGAGGAATGCGTTCTGCGCGCCTGGAGTCTGCCAAATTGGAAGTCCAAACTCGCTGAAATTATTGGATAGCTGCAGTAGTTTTTGTAATTTTTTTTTAAGAATTTCTGTTAGATTTCTGCAGAGTGCTTCAACATTACTCAGCCTTTTAGCCTTTTTTTGCTAGACAACAGTATAAATCCTTGTACCGCAATGTAAATGTAGACGTATTTTTAAATGATTGTAGCCGGTTTGCAACAATCCTTTAATAATACGTCAACGTTTACACTCTGCACAACAGAAATCATTCTATTCCGATTTCTGTGAAGCGCTCTGTTCTTAAGGCGGCTCCAGACGAAATAAAATGGCAATCAGCCATTGCTGGCAATAAACCCATTAGTATAAGCATGGCGCCATGTTTTTGAAGTATTTCCTCCATGTTTCATAGTCAGAAAACGTATAGCTTGTTGTTGTTTACCCATAAAACCATTGGTATAGCCTATTCTCATTTTCTTGTAATGTTATCCATAAACAGGCAATAAACTTTTTGAGACCGGCATTATTTAACCTCCAGGCAATTTTCAGGTCCCATATGTGTATAGGTCAGTCTTGGAATTCACATGGTTTGGAAACGAGGACACTGTCCACTAGGCAGGGCTTGCTTTGCTTTGTTCTCTTTGTGAGGGTTCCTAGGGAATCCCCTAAGCCCGTGTCAGACGGCAAGATTTTTTCCTCCAGACATAACTGTAGAGCAGAAGGGATTTTCCCACACATTTAGTCGGTTGTCACTCGAGCAGACCTTTCCTCCTCTCCCAACTGCAGTAGGGTCAACAAACACTCGATGTTGCTTACTCTGTTTACGTCCAGCTTCATTCCTTCTGGTAAATGCGGAATGCATTCACCATTGGTCTGTATTGGTCACGTGAGAAAAAGTCGGTATACCGAGGGCTGGCAGCCTAGCCTGGCGATCGAGTCGGAACGAATCTATGATTATTCCCCACTCAAGTTGTCTGACCCTAGTCACTTAAGCCAACTTACCCTCCCGACCCGATTTGTAGTAGTGTCAAGAGTAAAATTCTTTCTGTCCGACACGGCCTTTACAAAGCTCACGCTGCGCCTGTAGATTTAATTTTAATCTCATCTTGTAGCTTTTCTTTTTTTTATTTGATCACCTTGATCGAAAAGGTTTCCCTTGTGAAAATTTGTAAACATCGAAACTGCAGTTCTAATTTGAAGTGGTTCATTACCAACATGGGCTGATATTTACAAGTCATCTGGAGCTGCTTTCACCAATTGTGCCTTGAGCTATTAGAGGGTCCCAGGACCTATTGGGCTGAATGAGATGTTTAACAGATGATAACGACGTAATTTGACACACGATACTTGGATAACGAGTAGCCGTGTAGTCAGTCACACATCCATCCAGAAACCTCCTTTTACTTTTTTTTTCCAAACACCAGTCGCGTGTAGCAGAATATTAAGTAGCACCATCGCGCTCCTTCAGGTCCGCACTGCCATGGCGCGCAAAACGTGCGTCCGAAAATTCGAACCTATCGCATTTCAGGCGTGCGGGGTATCAATCGCCCACCCTCCAGGGACGCGTGCTGTATTGCAGCACAGTGTAGCGGGGAAAGGGGTAACATTCATCGCAGTTGGCGCGAGCAAGAAAGCACGCAAGACGAAAACAAAAGACGGTTAACCCACATTTCATTTCCGCACGCGTCGTCGACTTCACGTGAGGGTGCAAGATAGAGCGCCACGTGTTATAAACCAGCCTTTTATCGGAAAAACGCAAGGGGCCAAGCCGGTGCTCTCGCGCCGCATCCGCGTCAAATATGCATTTCATGGCTGCCAGGGGCGCTTATTTATCGGCGACACCACCCGTGCAACGAGGGCATGCAGTCAGGACCAACGGACTATCAACTTGCCTTGTGAGGGACATAATAAACTAAGACACTGGTCTGGCTGGTCTGCTGTCTTAAGACTGCATGGTGGGTGGGGGCTCACCTTCCGGGTAGGTTCGGGTGCGTTATAAGAGAAGATGGTATAAAAAATAAGTCAATTTCCCAGTAAAAAAAATATCAGTGATGGTGGAAAATTGTATTTGCCAGGTAATAAAAAATTGTGCATCCACAGTATGCATTGCAAATGCTTACGAAATCTGAACGTTCCAACAACGTTTGTGGCGATTATTGGTACTTGACGGCTCCTCAACACCACAGTTAAGCTAAGCTAAATAAGTGTCAAGCTATACGGGTTGGGTGAATTTCAAATTAAAACTAAGCAGGTGGAATTATAGGGAAATAGTCGTGGTTCAGTTCTAGTGATGTTTTAATTACAAATTAGAGTATCTCCCTCGGTTTTTTTTTTTAGCCAATGGGAAAATCATATTTTTGACGAATCGGCCAATCACAGCCCACTTATTCTGATAAGCACTGTAAAGGATCTACCAAGAGGGTGCATTACCGGTAAGCTGCACTAGTGCAAACTCGATAATCAACTAGTTGGTACCACACAAAACCAGAATCGCATACTTAAACGTACTAAAAAGGCTTAATTAATGGCTTAGTAAAGAATGAGAAGCTAAATTAAAATTAAGCATGTGAAACAGTTTTTAGGTTGGGTTGCATTTGTTCTGTTTTCGAGGGGACGCCGATTGCTACAACGACTCCTGCTTCTGACTGGTGCTAACTAATGAGACCGTCATAGAGAAGAATTTTTTTTAAACATGGCGATAGAATTGGTCGGTAGGCCCGATTCGTTTATTGCAGTTGTAGGTAACGCATTACACGATAATAAATATGCTTCACAGGCGCCATACAATGTACTTACACGTCCGCAATGCATCTTCACTCCAGGCATTGTCACTCGAACTTATTTTAAGCGTTTTTAATAGCGAGGCCGCATTCGTTTCCATAACAACCAAGAAAGCGAGCAACAGACTGAATGGACTGGACGATGCTCAGTCGGCGGATTTCCGACAGTGCAGCGGTAAACAGATTTGTGATTAGATAAATACATAATAATAAATAACGAATATGGATGTAAAAACGTATAGCTAATTTAACTACTACGTAAACATTTAGGATATGTTTACTAATGCATAAATTTAAGATTTTCAGTGGAATTCTGTGATCGTTTCTACGGAGATGAAACCTGCAAAAGTCTGCATACTGAAGCGTATTAAAAAAAAAAAAGACGAAACTGAAACTCCGAAAGTGACGGAGAGGCTATTTCACGTAATCATCAACTAATAAACTCGCAAAAAAATTAATAAAAGTACAACAACATTAATACAAAATGCATAAATTCTTACATACCTCCATAAATGTTTGTAATTGATTTATTAATAAACTGACAAAGTAATTCTCGCGAGATACTCTGATTAAACCATGCGCAATGGCTGTTTGACGTTGGCGTCACCATGAGTTAGCCCATGACGAACGAGAACGGCTGTTTGACCGTCTGATTGGACTAGCGCAGTCACGTGATATGCACGTCACTGCAAACAGCCATGGCGCGTGGTATAAATATCCCTCCTGCAGCGTGTAGTTATCGATCTTTTTGGAGCACTCAAGTTTTTGCTCCCTTAAACTCGTTCGTGCTTGAGTTGGCAAAAAGCTCCCTCGTCACTTCGTCACTCGGGATCTTAATAATTAGCTAACACAAGCACTCACGAGTTTAATTGGAGCAAAAACTTTTGTGCTCCAAAAAATTATCGATAACTACCCTTGCACTCGGGATATTACCTATGACAATCAGCTCAGGATGAATTATGATGGATTTTGGGCTATTATTTGGTTTTAGTGGCTAATTTGGCAGGTACAGGGTTGGTACAGGTTGAATGAATTTAAGTTGGGGGAATTGGAGCAAAAAAGGGAAATATTTCTAATTCCTGAAGTTGAAATTACCTTTGGATGTGGGTCCACGGGAGGATCGTGATGGATGAATTCTATTACGATTCATACCTCATGATTGGGAGCACTGGGCAGAAGGCCAAGCGAGCTCGAACCATTACAATTGATGTCATACACTAATTACAGGTAATTCGTATGCTACATATTGTGACAATAACAATACCTCAACTGACAGTGAATATTAATTTTGAAGTGACAATGAGTCGTTACATTATGACGTTATTTTCACAAATGACGTCATCAGAGCAACTTCGCTGCGGTGGCATAATTTCAACGTTTGAGATCCGAAATTAAACGCACAACGCGTTGATAAGCAGGTTGGTACAATGTCTCCTAAATTTCTTGAAAGGGCAAAGGTGGATGTGTTTTTCCGCATCTTTTTTCCGCGTGGCCGCTCCAAAACCCAAAAACGAGTGAGGTTGAATTCTCGACTGAATTTTGCTCTTCCACTTGGGAAACAATCATCTTCGCGATTTTCTTCTGGTTTGGCTGAAATTTCATGACACGGGAGTCGACGTTTTGTAACGGTACTAAGGGCAACCGACCTATAAGGCTAGTGGCCCCGAGCACTAAATGAACAACGCAAATCCATTTGCTATAGGGCAATGACACGACGTAGTATTATTGTGCATAACTCTATGGTGGAGCCAGTAACTGGGTTAGCTGCAAGGTGCACTGGTGATGAAAAAGAAGAACGTCTTATTGAAGCCAATGCTATTAGACTGGATTTCTTAAGCCTATAACGCGCGATTTTTGTTGTTGGAAAAAAACAACATTCTATTAAGCCTAAGAAATTCGCTCTCAAAGCACTCGTCTTGACTAGAAGTGCCGTTTTTTCCCGTTACATTTTAATCTAGTGCACCTTGTAGCTATTACCTCCAAATGGTGTCTCGTAGCCAATATGACGTCACTTGACGCTGCTCTATAGTATACCACGGCGAAAGCTCTTTTAATATGAAGAATGCAAAAAATAATTATTAGGCAAAAAACAATGGTAACGATAAAACAACACTAGGCCATGAAAAGAAATATGTTTGGTTTGCGGATATTTTCATTCCAAATGTAACCAGGCCAACAGACTGACTTTTTATTTTACTTTTTATTTTACCGGAAGTAGTTCCAAGTCTGCATTTAAATATTCTGAGCACTTGGATTGTAATTTTACAGAGCTGGACATCTGCTCGTACTCCAAGAAACAACAGTACTCCATTAGCTGCACACAGGTTGTTGCTATCACTCCCTGCGTATATTTGGGAGGGGTAATAACATCTGCCAAGCAAGTATCAAATCGGCCCGCCCGAATTTTGAATTAACGTCATTCTTAATCATCTGAGTAGAGCGCATTAATATTTATGCAAATACGATAGGAACAACTGAATCCGATTAGGCAGCTCGGTTTAAAACTTGGGGGAGTTTTAAGAGCATAGTGGTATAGGTGAATTAACATCGACCTGATTTTAGCTCTTTAACTCTTTTAGTTCCATGATTTCAGGAACGCCATATATAACTTATTAATTTCGGTTTAAATTTTAATGCGCTTTCAATCGGGGACTTTCAGTTTGGGAAGAAGTACGTCAACAACAAAGTTCATCAAAAATGTATACCCGAAGTTGCTGTGTAAGCCGTGATGGTACTGTAGTGCAAATTTGATGTATTCTGCCATTAGGGAGTAACTGATTTTGCAAGATACGAATGAACGTTACGTCAAATGCAACCCTGTCTGTTGTGAAAAGGTAAACTTCGCAACGGTAACGCCCTCTCGAGTTCAATAGGACAGTGACATAACGTTGTATTATTGTATATAATTCTATGCTTGAGCCAATAACTGTGATAGCTGCAAAGGTCACTGGAGGGGGAAAAGAAGGGCGTCTTACTGAAGACAATGCTGTTAAGAGTGGATTTCTTAGGCCTATAATGCGCGTCTTTTATCGATTTCTTGGCAGTTGCTGACATTTTTAAGCAAATGGAATCTTTATTTTCATTTACAACCTAGCAGCATAAAGGATTGGAGAAAACAACGTTTTTTAACCCTATGAAATCCGCTCTCAAACCACTGCCTTGACTAGAAGTGCCGTTGTTTAACCATCCATTTTAATGTAGTGCCCCTTGCAGCTATATCTCTTGTAGCCAATATGACGCTGCTTTATACATTGGTTAATTTTAGGGTTATGGGGATGATTATCACCGAGACGCCTTGTCCGTGCTTCTAAGGGCGCGTTTATGCAACTACTCACCCTTGCATCCTCCCAGCTTGAATTTAATCGCGACGGCAAAGATGCCGTAGCCAAGGTAACAACGCTACATGGTTTAGCTAAATCCGACATCGCTTGACTAAATGCTTACAATTCTATAATCTGTGACAATAACATGCGCATGGACACAGCCACAACTCCGTCAGTAAATATATCCGAAGAGGAACCGCTTAACAGAGATAATATTGTTTAATATTGTTTACGTTCGTACCGCGATTCGATATCGCATCCTCTTGGTTCTAGACCAATGCCCCGACCATGCGTGTGTGCCTGGCTCGCTTCTCCGTGCTTCCAGGTAGCCATCATGAAACTCGCTGACGTACGTAAACTTAAATACAACAGAATTTACTGTGTGAAGAAATATGTTGTTCGGCCTTATTTCAAAGACTGTTCCTGTCAAAACTTCGTTCGAATCGGACTCCCACCTAGGACTTAGCAGAATTTCCACTATTGCGTTGTTTGTGCTGTACCCTGTACAAAATCCTAAGAGTAAAAACAGGACCTCACCCGCTTAGCTTACCAGGTCAACAAAACGCTCAAAATTATAATTCTTCATATTACTATACAGTCCAAATCGCTTCTGTGGGACTTTTAAATTTTAAATGCCAAGCAAAGACAGCAACAAATCCAGCTTCTTCTTTGAAAGAGCGAAGATTCCGTGGAGACATCATCCTTCTTCTGCTTAAGGTTTTAATAACGACTTGCCTCGCTCTTTTAGAGAACACTTTTAGAAAACATAAACGGAACGAGAGGACATTGCTATACCCAGTAGTGTGCACAGTCCCCTGAGAGGACAGGGGCAACTTTTAGTAAAAGGGCACACTTTAGTTTTAGTGGACATTTTCTTCTGGGGACCGTAATTTTTCCCCCCTCTTTTTACCTTTTCCTGCCCCCTTCTTAGCCTTTTTTGGCCCTTTCTAGGCCTTTTTTGCACTTTTTAGGTTTTTTTTAGCTCTTTTATTTTACAAAAGGGACATATGGCCAAAAGGGTAGGAGCAATGCCCCCTTGCCCCCCCCCTCACCTGTGTACGCCACTGGCTCCACCTTACTGAAACCAAAGGTTAGAACTAATTGTGGAAAGTTCTCCATCTGGTTTAGAGCCATTACACCTTGGAACTGCCTTCCAGAACATCTCGTGAAGGCTCCATCTGTTGAAACCTTCAACTTTATACCCTTTTGAGACTAGTTCGCCTGCTGGGCCATATGTGTTTTTCTTCTGGCCAATTGTTTTGTTTATGTTTTCTTATGTTATGTTAATGTTAATGTTCTGTTCTGTTATATAATTTAAGCGTTCAATGTTTACTCGTGTCAGCGTGGGATTTTCCTTCATGTCTTTCAAGCAATTGTAGCAAGCTTCCAAACAAGTGTTCTGCTTTCGCGATTTGTTCTCATTTCACTTAGCCATTCCTTCCACGCTGTGCAAAGTCTTTAACTTTAACTGAAACGGACTTCACAAATAAGCAATTTCGCTAACACTTATCACCCCTTACGCTACAAGTGAGCCTGCCCAGACCAGCGTCGTTACCTTCACCACCCTATCAACACCAGTCATATCTCCTTCTCCGGCTCTTAAATCCGGAGGGGTGCTCATGCTTGCCTGTCGACAAAATCAGAACGCGCATTGGTCCAAAGCTCGTTTTCTCTGGAGGCCCTTCCTTATTGGAAGAGATCTGCAAGAAGGAATCGCTCTCTCTTCGGTACGCGGTGGCAGGAGGAAGAGGAACGCCGGAGAATCGGTTCGTGTGCAATATTTGGCTCCAAACTCGAGTTCTCGAAGCGTGCTTCCACCTGCGTAAATCTGAGTCAGCAGACTACACTAATGCGCTGTTCGTCTTGCGATTCGACGCTGCTAGACCAAGGGAGAAGACCAGCCAGCAGCCACTTCACCCCCGCCCCTCCACGCTGCGTAATCTTAGCACGGATTGAGTGCACGACTGAAAAGTTGGGGAGGGGTAGGAGGTTGGGGAGGGGGAGAGCCGCGTTGGATATAACAGAAAAATAAAAAATTTTGAAAGGTAAAAGAAATTTCTCCGCTATCACAGAAATTACTTTACTGTATTTCTGGACTTCGGTGCTTAAAGGTTATTAGACAGTTTTGGCCACTGTTTTTTTTAGTTTCCGGTTGAGCAAAATCTGGGATGACCATAGCAAGTATTTTGTCCGTCCGTCCGTCCGTCGCCTTTTTCAGTGGTGGGCAAGTGGACTTTAAAAAACACGGAAAATTAATTAAAACATCGTTGCTTGTTTATAGCTCTCGGCTTTGTCGACATATCTCATTAAAATAATAACATTTGATTGCCGCATTTAACCACTACAGAAAGACACGCAACCGTAAGAAGAAAAAAAAATGAGTTTGTTAACGACACGCCTTATTTCTCGGCACCGTGCTGCGCGAATGAATAGGCCTACTCTCGAACCCAATTCTGCGTTAGTTGCTACTTACGAAATCACTTGTACACGGTTCCCACCAAAATACTGAAATCAATTTCCCTGAGTTGTCCAGGTTTTCCACAGTAGATGAAGTCATTTTCCAGGCTATTTACCGTAATTTTAGGAAAGAATTTTTTTCACTCATTCTACCAGTTTTGTGTTTAAAATGCTGAAGATTTTAGATGGGAAATACATTATTTAAAATCTTAATTTTTTTCCCGAGTTTTCCAGTTTTTTTGTAAAAAAATCAGAGATTTCCCCGAGTTCTCGAATTTCCGTAGTTTTCCAGGTTTTCCAGTTTGGTGGGAACCCTGTTGTACCGTAACAAGTTTTTTTTTTTTACATAAATGTGCTCTTCTTTCAGTGGCTATCACCAGAGCCATCATTAATTGCAAGATTATTCCAGCGTCCACAAGGGTATGTTTCATCATGTTTTCAAAGTAAACGATGATCCTTCACAAATTCATAGCAGCGACAGTAATGAGACAAGACTGTTTTGACATTCCGAACGGCTTGCTTCGTCAGTGCAAACAGAGGTGAAATCTGGCTTCCATCACGCCTGCAGGAGGCGTCGTTTGGTCTGACGGCATTCCACAGGGGTCGCCACTGAAGCCGATACTTTTGCGCCATATCTATCACGCTTTACACAACTCCAATCTCATTAGCGATGCGCCCATCCAACTGACATGTTAGCAGGCACCGCCACAGGAAACTAAACAACCCTGTCGTTAGGTCCACCGCTAATCACTCTGGCTCCAGGCTACAACTTTACTACCACCAAACATTTTCAGTCTCTCCAAACATACGCTTGAAAGAGGCGTACCAGCCTGCACCAATATAATGAAGTTTGCGTTAAAAATACCGCTGTAAAATATTTACAGCGGGTTTCGCATGTTACGTTTAGCTTGCATCATTTGAAAAAGGCCTCGGATTATTACGTGTCGCAGAAAGTTAAAAGCTGTTTGCACGATGAGCGATTTTATCGCCTAGGAATTTAGTTTGAAAAGACCAAAAAAAAAAAAAAAACTGGCATTCATTATGGGCTGAGAAGTGAGCTACCGGGTCTACGAAAGGAAGGAGCAACTTAGTACAATGGAGCCCTGTAAAAAGAATTCTATTCAGAAGTTTAATGCCTTTGCAACATTAAAAAAGGTAATTTCAGAAGTCTTTAGTTGATTGCTGTAAACGCCTTGTTTGCCTACAGGGCTTTTTCCTCGCCTAAAGACGTGACTCTACCTAAGTCTGTTTTTCAACGATAATTCCGATACTCATTCTTCATGTTCTTCAAACGATTCATTTCCCCTCTACTCCCCCCCCCCCCCCAACCACCAAACTACGGTGTCGTTTGCTTCAAAGGTGTATCCCGCCTTAAACACACCAGATGTCGAATTAATCTCCAGATTCCTAATTTAGTTAAAATGACATCAAGTCTAACCGATAACTCAGCTGCTTGCTTACACCCAATTTTTAAAACCTAAAAACAATATTTCGGCTTATCACATCTTCGGAGTGCTGCGATTAGCAGTTGTAAGGTTGGTAAGGAAGTAGACGATTAGATTCAAGACAAGGCTCAATTTCAATTTACTTCTTACTGTACAGCTAGGGGACTTCACAAATAGATTACATATAAGGCATCAGCCAGAATTTTTCCATCTGAGTGACCCTTGTAGGCTTCAGGTATCAAACCTTTCAGTTCGATACCTAACAGCAACTAGCTCGAACCCTTCAACCTGGGCTGCTTTTATAACTGCCAGAGCAATGGGCTCATGCCTTAGGTTATGGTCGACAGGTGCGATCCGGTTACAACTGGTTGAACAATAGGACTAGCTCGTCACCCGGCTGTTGCATGGTGTGCATGGTAGTTAGTGGCAAGGTGCACTACGAGCGCTAACTGCGTGGTTTGCGTATTGCCGTACATGTAAGCCGTTACAGAGTCAAGCCATATTGCAAACTAAACACATGGTTCGCACAAGAACACTCAAAGAAAATTCAAGCACATTTAAGGACTTCTTCCAAAACCAATATAATTTGGAAGTACTTTTCCCAAGATCAATACAATTTTTCAGGGACCTTTCTTTATTAGTCAACACACATGTTAAAAACATCTCACCAAACACTACAAACGTTCACGTTTTATTCATGCACGTGATGGAAAAAAAAAGCAGCAGTAAAAAGGCCGATGTAAAAAAGCCACGGGATAAAAAGTCAAGGGGAAAAAAAAAAAATGGAAAAAATGTGGTGTTCTTTTCGCGTGTGGTTGTTATAGATTAAGGTAGGTCCGTTGCCTCGGCTCGAATTGCACCGGGCGGTATTAGGAGTTTCACAGGGAAACGGTTTTTTTTTCACTTCGGCTTTTCTCAGAAGTTATTTTCCCTCTAGATTCGTTTTAATCGTCTTATAAATAAGTAATAAAAATACGGGAAGCAGCAAAATTAAAACGATAAGCTCAACAACAACAAAGCAGGCATATTATTGAAAACCTATTGCAGGTTTCTCTTAAGCTTTTACAAGCTAGGGCAATATTTTAATTTACGAAAAATAAAAATTAGTTCAAGGGCTTTCAAGGACGTAGCGAAGAATTTCAAAGCATCCAACCCCTGGAATTATTTCTGAAAAACTTCAGGTACCTTCCAGGCACCCTCAAGCACCCTCTTAAAATTAAGAAAATCGCATGAAAATCGTCTACAAGTTAGTCCACCAAAAAACGAGCAACGAAATGATTTTTGATTTTGTGTGAACGTTTGTTTATGCATGTTTACGTGTTTGGAACACGATAAAGGTAATTTTTTTTTTTTCTGATTTGAATGAAATTTTATGGCAAGGAAACTTTGGTGTTCAAAGATGAAATTCCGTCCTCAAACATTTTCAGAGCTATTCGTGTTTTCCGTTAGGTGGCGAAGCCTATTTTTTTGTATCGGCGGTAAGGGAACCCGATTTATAAAGTGACTTCTATTATATAATCTGAAAGCAGCAACCATCACAATTGCCGGTTTAAAATGTGTTCGCTTTAGGCCTATGTTAGATTGTAGGCGTAATTGTGAGCTTTTAGGCCCATTTTTTACCTGCCGATTTAATTTCGTAAGTAGCTGCAACACGGTGCACCTCCCGGCCACAGATACAATGTTCGCCGAACGCCACGTAAAGACATCAGTGGCAGCGAGCAAAGTAACGGGACCGGGAGAGACGTCATAATATAGTGTCGTTGATAGGGGTGGTCTACGGTGTGACATCGCGTGAGCCGGGGGGGGGGGGGGGGGGGCGACGGAGGATGGAGCGTGACGTTGTAACCCGCTATTTACGAAAATAAGCAAACACTCACGGTGCACCTTGCAGTTACATAAGCAGCTTGGCGTCCAGTCAACTACCGTCTACATCGGAACTTGGCCGAACGCCAACAGCCGGTAACGAGCCTGCTCTATTGTTCAAGCCAGTTAGAGCCGGCTCCTACCTGTTAGCGGTTGCGCAACGTAAAGCCTCAAGCTACTTCTATTGTTCAGCTCCGCGTATAAATACGAGGGCCTGGACCATGGGAAGGGACTTGGTGTGGGGCAGGCAACTCGAAAGGTTGTCTCCTTGGACTCTGCTAAAGATAAGACCAAGCTTCTAAACTTGTGTTTTAAGCCTAATTTGTGTTCACAGTGCATAGACCCCTAGCTATGCAGTAAGGAGTAAATTGGCTTTAAGATTACTCTTGACTTCAATCGTCTGCTCCATGAGTACGTCACACCGTCATACGGTGCGTGCGTTGTGAAATTCTTAAAAGGCGGTATCACAATAAATAAAAACTCATGCACCGAGCAATATGTACCTTAGCAATGAGGCGAGTAGAAATTCAGAAATGGCTTGTACTTTTTAAGGTTTACTGGCAAAGTGGCGGCTGGTACTGGTGGAATGATATTCCAGAATGTTGTTCTAACTACCTCTTCCGAAATCCATATGGGAAGGGGGGTAAAAGCAGGGTAATGCGCCTCCCCCCCCCCTCAAGACCGGAATTTAAAGAATAAAGTTTTGTAAAGGTATGTAGACAAATATGGTTTATTAAAATTGAAAAAAAAATCTGAAACTTCGGATAATAACCGTTTTAAAAAAGGGATTCTAATTGCCGGCACGAAAATATTTACTACCTTTAAATATTTTCAATAAGGCAATAGAAACCAATTCCACCCCCCCCCTCCCCCTGGTAAAATTGGGCTTTGTTTTACAGGGCTGCAAGGGATTTGAAGTAGCCCCCACCTTCCTAAATCTCTTACCGGAATTGTCGGACCTATTTTTCATTCCAATT
>JAHWFP010000350.1:5486-36235 GCA_023313725.1 Lithobius niger | reverse complement strand
CAAAAAAAAAACAAGCTTGTTTGAAAAAGCTCTCTCGAACATTTTCAAGCGCTGCCTCACTTCAAAATTCAATTCAAATCCCCAGGAAACTTTGGTTAAAGCGTTTTCCTTTTTCTAAAGGCTTGTACTTGAACGGCAATCGTTAACAAGCAACGCCCGCGTGCAGAGTCGCATCGCGCGCGTCGTTGGCAAGGGAAAAAAGTAAAAGTCGAAGGGGGGAAAACAAAAAAAGAAGGGAACAAAACAAAAACCAAAATGGTCCCTCCTTAAAAAGCCTTCTTCTCGCCCTCTCCTTGGGATCTGTGCCAACAAGCATTAGCAAATCAATTGATCACGCCGTCGTTGGCCGCATCCAAACACCTGCAACTCCCATTGACGACGAAAAGAACTTAGTAAAAAGAAAAGAAAGGAAGGGAATAAAAGAAAGAACGAAAGAGTCAAAAGAGTGCTGCACAAACAGAATGGTTCGGTGAGTGGGAATTCCAGTCTAGAGGAAATGTCTCACATCAAATCACGAAGGCGTGTGTCTGAGCTTGCACTTACAGCCTGAGTGGCATGGTCGTTCTGTGATTCGGGTCGAACGAAAGACGCCAAATGTTCAAAAGACAATGGAAGAATCACTTGGCCTTTTTTCCTCTAATTACCCACGTAAACAAGCACTAATTACCCTAACTACTTTAAAACAGCAAGTTGTACCTCCTAGGAGAACGAAGTGTTTTTGTGGTGGAGGGGGAAGAAAGGAAGGGTGCAGGGAAATTATCGCGTCATCCTTTAAATCATTAAAAACTTCTTATGGGGATTTTTAACGTTTTTGAAGGATCTGCTTTCTTGATCCTATACCACGCGTCAAGGTTGTTTGCCGTGACGTACGCATCACGTGACTGGGTTAGTCCAATCAGACGGCCAAAGATCCGCTATTCTCGTTCGTCAGTGGCTAACTCATGATGACGTCACGGCAAACAGCCGTGGCTCGTGGTATAAATAAACCTAATAGTCCGACGACATAATCCGCAATTTGCTTTCGTTGTATTTTTCATGACAAAAAAAAAAAGAAAGATTCGTGGTACCTCATCTTCAGTACACCAAAATGTCAAAAACTTATATTACATGATAACAAGATGTACGCTAATAACAATATTGAGCGTTTTCCTCAAATGTTTTCCTCAAACGGTCTTACACCCCATCCGGCGACCGTCCACTTATTAGTGGTAAATTATTTTTATTATTATTTATTGTTATTGTAGTGGCTGCGGACGACCGTTTGGCAAATTAGTGATTGTATGATTTTTAGAATTTTACGGTTACCTTTTTTAAAAAAGGTTTTTTTTTTTTTTTTTACTTCTGCAAGTTATTTGAAGAAAAACGGGGTGGTTCTAGAAATATTTGTTCATGCGTTTTAATAAAACTTAGCTGTTCGCACGAAATATTTACTGCGTTTTGAACAAATATATATAGTAAGAACAAGTAGAGAATTTCGAGAATACGCCTATGCGTTACCTTTAAGGCCACAAACAGTGCCTGCATCAGTATGGCCCAGCGGTCGGACTCGGCCTTTGGTTTCAAAGGTCGTGGGTTCGACTCCCACTCAGGCAGTCTGGCAGTCCGTAATTTTAGGAAGGAAATTTTCCCACACATTTGACGGCTTTTACTTGTTAATTACTTATATCTACCCCAAAACAAAACTTGTTAAGGATTCCCGCCAAGCTTTTCGGCCATCTGAAGTCGTGATATCAAACGCCAAGCTCTTTCGCCAAGCTAATCCCACCGACTAATAC
This sequence comes from Lithobius niger, assembly GCA_023313725.1. Taxonomy (NCBI): domain Eukaryota; kingdom Metazoa; phylum Arthropoda; class Chilopoda; order Lithobiomorpha; family Lithobiidae; genus Lithobius; species Lithobius niger. Next base: position 34,460 of record JAHWFP010000350.1, on the reverse strand, counting down.
TTCAAACGTTAAATGAAATAATTGAAAATTGCGCTGTAAGCAAGTTTCATACATTTCATTCAACCTTCGAACTATTACTCAGTGGGATTAGCTTGGCGAAAGAGCTTGGCGTTTGATATTACGACTTCACACGGCCGAAAAGCTTGGTGGGAATCCATAACAAGTTTTGTTTTGGGGTAGATACTTGTTTACAGGGCTCACTCTAGTGCAAAAGAGTAGCCCGATTTAGTGAACCTTTACGTGTCAACACAAAAATACAAAGACACATTTTTTTGTACCACAATGTATAACAAATTATGTTTAAACACTGGTTTAAACACTGGTGTGTAACAAAATATGGTTTACCCACTTACGACTAGGACTCAAAGTGTGGCTTTGTTTTTTCCCCCTGCGTTTTTCAAGTTTTTTTTTGTGTGTGTGAAAAGTCGGCGAATTCCCTGAGTTTTCCCTCAGTTTCAAACGTAGTTTCAATTCCCTGAGTTTCACAGGATTTCCTGGTTATCCAGGTTGGTGGAAATCCTCTTATAATAAAAAAAAAATTGCCTCTATAAAAAATTATAAGTTACATCGGTTAATACACTTTGCTAACTCCGTCATCCAGTAGCGTGCACACACTTCAGAAAGAGCTGGGGCAAGTTCTCTATTACCCTTTTACGCCCTTTTATGCCCTTTTTGCGCCTTTAGACCCTTCCTTTCGCTGCAGCACTAGCATTTTTTTAAAGGGCTAAAAGGACATATATTCCAAAAAGAGCAGGGGCAATAACCCCCCCCCCCCCCCTTGTGCACGCCATTGCCGGCATCATAGTGGAAAAATGGTACTGAATACTGGTGAATCTCAAATTCTTTCTTTTTCTAATGGATACAGGAATATGAAGTACGGTATGTGTGGCGAACGAAGCCAATAGTACAGGTGAATAATGAAAGTAACATTCACGTAACAATACACATGGCAGCGGTACCTTCATCAAAGGATTGTACAGAGATTAAAAAATAAATAAATAAAAAGAGAACCTTACCTTGCACGGTGGCGACCGAACAGGTGCCGATAGGAAGCACGCAGGCTAACGCAGGTTCTAAAAACAGGTGAAATGGACCAAAATCAGACGGATAACAATGTCGAAGTTTGACCACAGCGTTAAACATGTTAAAAATTGGCAATAAGCCATGAAAAGGCATTCTTACACAAAGCAATAATAAGGTAGCAGCTTTCCACGTAGCGTGAGAGTGAAGGTGAAGACAGGGAGTGGGGAACGGAAGTGATAAAGGAGGTAAGCCCCAGTGTGTGATGGAAATGCAGCCTGTGCCGGGGTGAAGGTTTGGGAACAATCGGATGCAGGATGGGACAAAAATGAAGGCGAGGAGGGATAAAAAAAAAAGTAAGGATTGGAAGAATAAGTAAAGAGTGGAAGGAGAGGGGGGGGGAGCAGGACCGAGGACAGACCCCGAGAGGACAGGTGCAGCAATTTTTAATAGAAGGGCACAATAAGTTTGAGGAACATTTTTTTGGAGACACTTTTTTTGCTGTTTCTTTTTAACCTTTCGTAGCCATTTTTGCACTTTTCAGTCAATTTCTTTGTTCTTTATAGGCCGTTTTTAAACCTTTAGGCACTTTCCCGGGCACCACCGCACCAACAAATTCCGCACAAAAAGGATATGTTTGTTTAAAAAAACGGGCAGGGGCAATGTCCCCCCGTCCCCCTCCCGTGCAGCCACTGGGGGTGGAGGGAGGAGACACAATACAGGTGAACAAGGGTGCCGGGGGGGGGGGGGGGGGGGGTACCGCACGACAAGCAGAAAGGATGGGAGGGGTAGGATTTAGGGAATGGACAGAAGGGTACGTGTAGAAATGGAAGGTGAGAGAAGCAGTTTGACCCAGTATAGGCAATAGCTTGCGATGCTGGCAAAATGTGGCCGAAAACCGGGCACTGTCTTCTGAAGCTTCAAGGTTGTTCCAGGCATGGTGGAATTTTTCGTGGTGTAGGGTCTTTGTTTTTATTGTATAACTTGTTGTATACTACGGATTTTAATTGTTCCTTTTGTATTTATGCAGCACCCCGGTTCATGGCGCTAGGGATGCACCGAATCCAAATGTGCCGAATACCGAATAAACAACCGAAACCTTAACTTGCCGAATACCAAATACAGGGTGGTCCACAAAAAACTGACGACCCAAGATTTTTTAAGTCCAACTTTTACAAGACCCACGGAGGCGAAACGGACACGATGCACGTACCTCTGAAGCGCGTCGAAGTGGTCATGTAACGTAGTGATTAAACGCAAACCACGGAAGACGCTTCAGGCTGAACGGCCGATGAGCACGCTTCTCGCACGTTCTCGGAACACAAAACCATGCGTTATACTTAACTTCTCTCGTAACGACAACCCGTTTTAAAATTGACTGTTGGATTTAAAAAAATAATACTTGATCAGCGAGTTCTGATCTTTCTTAAAATATTTTAATGTCCTAATCTGAATTATGACATACTATTTTTAGCGATTAATTTTGCATTCTTAATTTCTTATCGTTATCAATTTTTTTTAGTGAAGCTAAATAGTTTTAATCCCCATGATGCTTTGCGCTTTCTGTTACTTGATGACAGCGCCATCTGGCGGTAAATCGCTAAAAGCAGGTACTAGTTTCGTCCAAAGGTTTACCGTTGTCAGAGAAAAAGATTCTTCTACAAGTTGAAACTGGTACCTATATACTCTTCTACCCTGATTCTTACTGAGCATGTTGTAAACATTCTGAACTTCCATCCATAAAACTTCCATCCGTACAAACGCATCCGACCCGACCGTTTTTTTTTCACTTGTTTCACGACATTTTCCACCTGCCACGGCCATTGTAACGAAGTCCCAAGATCCGTCCCTCCATTAAGTCACATCATTAATACCTTGTAAACCAAATTCACTGTAATCAACAATCCCTTTTGTACCAATCTGTATACCCAACAACTCGGTAGTGTGTCAGGGCACGTGAGCCTTTTGGTTTAGAGGCCCGAGAACGCCAGGTGCTCGCGGTCCAATTTCGAGGCCGCAACACGTCTTGATAGACCTTTTCGGAAATTAATTTAAAATTGTCCCTCCGTCTAAATTCATCATGACACAGTCCAGACGTTAGCATCTAAACCTTCCAAGAGACAAGCCTTTCAGCCCCGTGATTAAGGCGAGCAATATATAACAGCTTTACGAAACTGGACCACTGACTGGACTGGCTTAATTTCCATCCCGTGGGTTCAATTAGATTTGGTAGTCCGTCCCGTTAGGATGTAGAGAGGACTTCAGGCCCCAAACACTCTCTGCATTAAAAGAGTTTTAAAAAACCCGCTTATTATTGTAATGAACCAGACTAGCGTTACCAGTTTCTACCAGACGCCATTTTATCAGCAGATACCCAAACTAATATCGGAAACGGAACACTAATCGGTATCGTTCAAACCTTTATCAAAATCTACATTATTAGAAAACAAAAACGAACTCGGTAACGGTTACGGTTTAACTTTTCCGAAGTCAAAACAGCAATGGAACACAAATAAACTTTCCTGTAAGGTTTCAGATACTGCAGTGCTGCTGTACTATTTGGCCACCTGAAATCTTACTGCTGTATTCAAATGTTTTTACCAAGATTTTTACTTTTGTACACGATATATCGGCTAATGGTTGGTGCATTCTATTGGCTAAACGACATCGCTGGAAAATGTTTAAAAACCAATCGTCTTAATGTGATTAGCAGCTCTACAGGTAATACAGGGTTCTTGCGAGTCCCTGAACACCTGGAAATATCCCGGAAAGTAATAATGAAATTCCATGCCTGCAAAAGTGCTTGAAAATCTAGAAAAATGATATATTGTATCATCAGTAGAGTAATGTTGAACGGATAGTAGACGACGGTGACTGAAGAAAACTGACAAGACTTAGCCAAGAAAGTAGTAGAGTGTGAACGATTATTAATCGTTTGTTTACACCACACGCCATGGCTGTTTGCTGTGACGTGCACATCACGTGACTGGGCTAGTCCAATCAGAAGGCCAAACAGCCGTTGTTCTCGTTCGTCATTGGCTAACGCATGGTGACGTCACAGCAAACAGCCATTGCGCATGGTTTAGGCATCAATTACGGTTTGCGCAAACTAATATGGAAACAAACTCTTTAATCTTACGCCTATGTCTTGCAGCTGGCGTTTGCTAAACGGCATTGTTGTGTAATAACAATGTTTAAAACAATGTAAAGCAATCAATCTGGCCGTTTAGAGCTCCATAACCCCTGGACCACGTGACCAATTAAAAAAGGCCATATGGAAAGGGCACATCTACAGAGCAATATGTTAAAAATGATCTAAGAAAAAGCTTTATAGGAAAAATAATTTGATGTGTAGAAAGTGCAGTAGAAAAGTGTCATGCCAAACAACAACATCAAGAAGCCAAAAATGAAAATCAAGATTCTGACTCGAGTCCATACCTCCAATGTGACAAATAAATTAATAAAATTTGGTACACATGTTCACCAAGCCGAACAAAGCTTATATAAGGCAGTGGAGAAATTAGGCATCTAATTTCGACTTTTACATGGGAGACCCAGGTCATATCAAACCTGACAGTAAAAGCTACCGTAAGGTTTACTCATTAGGCAAAGTCTCGTAGCAAAAACACGCCAACCCCCAATGCAAAACGACGACAACAGCCACCCCTACAATGAAAACGGACGACAGTGTCAGTTCTTTGGCCACAAGTTGAAACTGGTATGTCCAGGATATAAAAGCGGCTTATGATGTGGTGGATGTAGCCCGGGTCAGGCCAACTCTGCAGAGCATGGGAGTTAGTGAAAAATTGGGTGAGGCAATTCTCTCGCTGGTAGGAGACCATATGGTCGCCATGAGAGTTGATGGTTTTTGGTCGAAAGTGAAAACAACCAGTAGGGGGCTGCCGCAGGGGAGTTGCTTGAGTCAGACTCTCTTTGTGGTAGCGATTAATGCGGTATTAAGGGAACTCAGCTTGCACTGCAACATTGTGGCCTATGCAGACGATGTTGCAGTGTGGCTTGTAGGAAGCGACGTCGGTGAACTTCTTGTCTCGCTGGAAACGGTTGGTACCAGGAGTATCGACTTTTTGGCAGTAAGGGGGCTTTCCCTCTCTATTCCAAAGACTGCACTAACGATATTCTCTAAGGGACCTGCAATTCTGGGTTCTCTGTGTCAGCGGCACAGTTGTGAATGCGGCTGCCCTGCATCCGGTATCTGGGCTATAAGTTGGATCCACAGCTGACGTGGGCAACCAACGTAGCCTGTGTGCAGAAATCTATTGGTGAGAGGCATGAGATCCTGAAGTCTTTAGCCTCCAACCAGGTAGTTGTTAAGAGGTCGGTCATCTTAGTTATATGTATAGAGAACGTATATTCGATCGTGTGCCATTTTCCACCTACCCTTTTTGCTTGGGTCGAGGGAGGCTATTAGGAAAGTGCAGGTCGCCCTAAACGGCTGCCTGCGTACTGTTACAGGGTGCCTCCCCTCGACTCCTGTTCCTGCTTTGCATATAGAAGCCGGGAAGGTCCCGGTTCGGATCAAAGCTAAAGAGTCCCTAGCTGCGCTTTGTCTCAGGGCGATAGGCTGGGGTGGTTGCGACCCGATCGCCAGATTTCTAGTATGGTGCTCCTCTCTGGGTCCCTGAGCCAGAAAGTTGCTTGGTTCTCGCAAGTTGGGTGCGAGTCTACTCAAGCAACAGGGCCTAGGAAATGTCCCGGCTCCTCACCTTGTCATGGGAGTGCACCCATGGTCTTGGTGTAGTGATGTCCTGCCGCTCCTGGTCAGTGACTGCCAGGCAGTGCCGATCGCGGATTACGTGGAGATCTACAGTAATGCGTCGTTTCACAGGGAGGTCTGGGAAGGAGGAGCAGGTGTGTACATGTCAGGCCTCCGCCAAGAGTTTGATTTCTTTCTCCCTTGTTTGCCATCGGCATTTCTGGGGGAGCTAGTGGCCATTTCAATTGCACTGAACATTGGTCTTGATCTGTGGTTGCGCTGTTTCAGAGTGGTTTCTGACTCTGCAGCAGGTATAAAGTTTCTGGAATCAGCGTTTAGGGCATTGGATCTGAGTCACCCTATGGTGGTTAAAATCGGGAAAAAGTTGGTTAGTGCGCTCCACTGTGGAATCTGTGTGTCCATCCACTGGACTCCTGGACACACCGGGTGTTTCGGGTACGAATTGGCTGATGAGTTCGCTAGGTGTGGGTATGAGAGACGGAGTAGTCCTGTTACATTCCCGGTTATCCCTAAAGATCTTTATCTAGTTCTGATGAGTCTGGCGTTACAGGAGTGGCAAGAGGACTGGGATTCCAGTGTAGTGGGTGAGACGTTGTATGACATCCACCTCACAGAGTCCGTGCCCTATACTCTGGATTGCCTCGCGAGAAGGGATGCCATGGTGCTGTCAAGATTACGGATTGGACACATCATGTTGAGGACGCATGCGTTCAGGTTGTGGTGGGTCACCACGCCAATCTGTGCCTGCGGCACTGATACTGAAACCGTGTGTCACTTTTTGTTTGTGTGTCACAGCTGGGCAGCTTATCGTGGGCCCTCCATGCAGAACTGGGACGTGCATCTGAAAGAGGTTATTGGTGTACCGCCGCACATTTCTGGTACCGCAGCTCTTAGGCAGGTTCTTTGGTTCTGTAAGTTGACCGGGCGTTTTAATTAGAAGGTTTTCAAAATGTAATTATAAGGTATTCAAGATGAGAGTGAACGGGTTACTCTGCTCCAAATGGACATTACCATGGCTATCTGGACTAGGTGTAAGTTTAGAATTAAACTATAGTAGAGTGTATGACTGCACAGGTCCTGTAGTCTCTCAATAAATCTAATCTGTAATCTGTAACTGGTATGTTGTTACCTTGAAAAGTTGAAATTGGCACATTGTTGCCTCGACTAAAAGTTTGCTCTGTGCTATAGGCATTCTAATGATATAATAAATACTTATTAGAAAGTGGGAGGGGGAGGGGTCAGTGGGTCTGTTACCATTAAGCATTAACTGAACCTAAAAGGTACGTTTTTTTAGGTTATTTGGTATGGGATGAAGAACGATTCAGTTTTTACAAAATCTTGCAAAAGGACGAGGGGCAGGAGGAGTGATATAATAACTACAAAGATTAGGAGGGGAGGTCAGTGCATTTGTTACCATAAAGCATTAGCTGTACCTAAAAGGTACGTTTTTTAGGGTCGTTCGGGATAGAGACAGATTCAGCTTTTACAAAATCTTGCAAAAGGACGAGAAGGGTCAGGAGGAGGGGAACACTCCCGGAGAGGGCAGGGAGATGATAAGAGGAAATTGGGATGAGAGGGAGAGGATGGGAGCATTACAGGAAGAAAATGACTAAAATACCAGGGCCTGCACCTGGTTGATTTTAGTTTTTATTGCCTAACTGAAATATACATTACCTTTTTTATAGCAGTTTCCCCCCCTTTTGAGTGTATTTCCCTAGAAGTGGCTTCTCTGCTGGGCTCGTGTAATAGTTCTGCGCATGCACAAGCTTGGGTCAGTCTATATAAGCAGAGCGCGCAAGCCGAACCACATCATTTCTCCCTATTCCTGAACCTAGTTCATGGCGGGGAGGCTGGACGGGATTAAAGGTAATGTATATTTTAAGTTAGGCAATAAAAACTAAAATCAACCAGGTGCAGGCCCTGGTATTTTAGTTTTTTTTATTGCCGATGAAATATACATTACCTTTTTTATAGCAGACTTTGTCACCTTGGAAGAGGGACTAGGTTGGAGCATCCCGCCTGACGAGCCAGCGCCCCCAATGAACCAGTCCCAGAGAAGACAACCTTAAAGCCAAAACCATACCCACAGCGGAACATGACAGCCTGTTTTATTTAGTAGAGGCTTAGGGTCGAATGTATCGCAAGAGGGGGAAATTAAGGATGCGAACTGAAACAAGAATAATTTTTTTTTTTTTTTAGGGTGGGGAAAGACATCAGTTCTGCATTAGGGGTCTTACATCCTGCGGGGGGGGGGGGACAAGTTAAACAAGTAATCTTACGTAAAACCTGCTCACCTTGATGGGTAGAATGGCCGACGAATCTTGGTAGTGACACTGGAACATGAACGGGCGGTCATAGATGGCAAGGGAACGTGATAACGGTGAGATACGTTGCTTCCTCTTCCATGCTTACTTCCTTTTTTTTTTTTTGTGCATGTTGTGTAAAGATGTGTAGTAATGGAAAACAGGATGGTCGGAACGGGTAAATATGGCAAAGTTAATGTGGAGAAAATTTTGCGAAAACACTGTAGTCCGTAGGTCACTTGTGTGATGAAGAGGCCAGTGGAATAGTTGGTTAGCGGGTCCGAAAAAGAAAGAGTTGGCGGGGCAAGTTTTTTGGTTACTGTAGGATGCGAAAGCCAAAAGCCGCTCCCTTGGCTCGTGATCGGCTCGGGGAACAGGGAGGATCCCGTGAGGGAATGGCAGAGTGAGGATCGATGCCATGAAATACTGGGACGAAGTTAGGTGCGTCATCATACTGCCAGACTGAGTAGCTGGAAATGGCCGATGTATGTTTCGACGCGGCATCGGTCCATGTAAGTAGTCGTGCTTCGGAGGTAAAAAGTGGTGGGTCGGAAGTTGGAGAGAGATGTGATGAAGCAGTTGCAGAAGGATCTAAGAATGGGGAAGGCAATGGTGAAGGGGCGACGTTGGGCAACTCGATAATCGAAGGGGATGGTTCCTGTGAAGACGAGGAAGGAACCGTTGACGAACGAAATTGAGCGGTTGACGGGGCATTATGCAACCGACAGATGCGCGAACGCGCACAATAGTAAGCCCTCCATGGAGGGGAGGTTGGCATTGAAGAGACTCAACGATGATTGTTCTTGAGCAAATTGTAACTTACACGAAGGGCGTGGTATTTTCTCCGTACCACCTCGAGTTCATTGCTGTAGGCTTCGTTGGTTGCTCGTAGCAGCGCGTTTTCAGCTTGGATGTCATCGTTGACTGCGGCAGAGGCTTGAAGAGTGGAGAGCGTGGCAGTGGAGGCACAAAGGGAAGCAAGTTTCACCACAAACCGTTCGGTAAAGGAAAGTACAAAACTTATATTAAAATACAGGTTTTCAAGTACACGAGCACAGAGGTGAACGCCGCGGAGGAGGGCCTCTCTGACTGTGGGCGATGGGAAGGGTGCAGCTGGTGGCGAAGATGGTAATAGTGGCGTTGGAGCTGATGTAGGAACGTCGACAGGATGAGTTGAAGATGACGAGGGCGGGGGAACCGAGAGACGTATTTACTTAGGCTGTGTTGTTTTTCAGGGAGCGAAGGGCAACGTGGCCTTCTTGATATGCACTGGTTTGAGAGTAGATTTCGGCACACCACTGGAACCGGGAACGGCAGGAACAGAGTCAGTAGGTTGCTGGGTCTTCACACTACTGGAACCGGGAACGGCAGGATCACTAGGTTGTTGCACTGAATGTTTAGTGTCCATTTGGGAAGACTTGGGAGAAGATTGTGAGTGACGAAGCGCTTTTTTCTGAGCCGCACGGATCGAGCGTTGACGAGAGTGTAGCTGTTAGCTGTTCCTTTCTGATGATGATCCATTTTGATGGCGAAATGGTGAGGCAGACCTTGCACTTCTTTGAATGCCGTCGCAATCCCAATGCTTCTGAAAGCAGGGGTGAGAGTCAAAATGTGTGGTTTTGCCAAAGAATCCGACGCAACGACAAGGCTTGGGTGAGGGAACGTTGGGAACTGGGGCAGCGGTTCCTCAGAAGACGATGAGTCGGACATGATGCCTGCAGAACTAACGAACGACACGGCGGAGAGTGGGAAAAAGACAAGCGGTAGCGATGGAGACACCCCTGGGGGCAAGAGCCAGAGATAGCGACAAGTGCGGCGGATCATAGGGAAGGTGTTGAAGCAGAATGGGTAAGGTTGTGGGAGGAAATGAGATGTTGTTCCCCCCTCTTTTTTGGTTTTTTTTGCAGCTAGGATGTCTTACCGAGATAGGGAGGGTACAGCGGGCAATCGTGATGAAACGGGGATCGCAAAAAATCGCCAAGATGAGGAGAAAAGGAGGTAGCAATCGGCAACAGGTGAATGTTACGGCAAAGTGAGGAATGAAGAAGTAACCGGGAGATAGAGGATGTGTTGGGAACCTTGACAGAAGCGGGAACCAGGCGTGTTGGGCAACCAAGGGAACAGATGTAAAATGTTTCACGATTGTGTGTGAAAGCCTGTGGTAGGGGTCAGCTTAGTCTTCTGTCGTATTGAGTTGTTGTAAAGAAGTGAAGGTAGGTTATTCCTAACTGAGGACGTGGAAGAGGCCGGCCTAGCAACAATTGGAAAAGGGTAACCGCATATGCTAGTTTCCTCTCTTTGAAAGGCAACCGGGAACCGGAGGTATCGTTGTAGTAGTGAGGGAGAATGGAGATCTGACCCGAGACTGAGTAAAGGAACAGGGTGCTATCCATGGAGGAGGACGGGAACATAGAGACGGCAGGGAACCGACGGGCAACCTGGAGTTGAGGTGTAGTGGGAACCTTGGGAGCAATCGGGAACCGTGTTCGGGTTTGTGGTGATTAGGGTGAGCAGGCTCATTGCTGATGAGTGCTGTCCACGGGCAGGGTCTGTAGGTATTGGCGATCCACTCGTGTACGCAACTTGTGGCATCGGCGGTAACATGCTGTTGAAATCATTGCATTGTTTTATTCTTTTTTTTTGTTGAGTTTTTTTTTTTTACGAGAGATCGTGTTGCTATAGAGGATTAGGAGGGGAACGTGGTAACAGGGGGTAATAATGTCTGTGCAAGATGAGGAACCGGTGGACGGACACAAAACAGGCAAAGTCACTTTTTCAGGGTTGGGCTGGAGGGAGACGTTCAATACCGGCAACTGATGGCTTGAGGGAACGGAGAAGACTTGGAGACCAAGGTCCGTGTGGTAGGAAGGGAGGGGGATTCGATCCCCCAAGAAGAGTTTAGGTAACGTCAATCCATTCGTTCCAATCTTCAGACCATAGCAGGTCGTTGCCTGAAACCGTGAGCAGAGGCACAGAAGTGCTGGCAAGGCAACAGACAACCGGTGACGTTGACGGATCACAGAATGTGCGCTTAAAGACGGGAAAGGAAACCGGCAGAGCACTTGCACAAGGCAGACTGAACCTAGGTGAATGTGGAGAGTCGGATCCCAGGGGAACCAAGGTAAGGGTAAGGGTAAGGGCGAGGGTAAGATTGGTATGGCATAGGAATGTGGTGACAGGCTGGGTCTGAGTGCTGGATGGGAACAATAAGAGGCTAGACCTCTTGGACTGAAGGCCCCCTTGTCCGCTTCTGAGGGGAACGCAGAGACAAGATGTGGGAAGGTAGATTGAAGTAATACCAGCACCGGAAGAGTTTTTTGATAAAAATATAGCCTATAAAAGTGCACATGTAAAACAATAAAACATGACGTTTCGGGGATAATTTGCACCCCGTTATCAAGTGTGGATATCAGCTCAAAGGCTTCGTACACAAATAAAAGAACACAAAATCATGTTATGGCAGACACATCTTAAAAATAAAAATTTTAAAAAAGTTAAAAAACCAAGAACCTATGTATTGCTGGCCGAAACAGCAAATACAGTAGGGAGACCAGCAAGACGAACTCTTCCCTGCGAGTGCAGGTAAGAAGTGAAGCCAGGTGGATCTCTCGCGCATTATATACCCAAAGTGAGAGGGAGGGGGGGGGGGTGTATTTAAAATTTCGAACTGGGATAGCCCCAACTGTCTTATTATCGGAACGTATTCTTTCAAGTTTCTGTTTTCAGGTAATATGTGATTGTGAACAGGTGGTTGATGTGATAAAATAACAAGAGTTTCAACAGCTCTCAGCTGTTTTTCTGAAAAAAGAATTGTGGCATTATCCAGGTCAGGAGTGTGCCCTGTTTTTATCCTATCTGGAGAACTCCCTGTATTGATGCGGTGTTGAACAATGGAATTTGTTGTGAGATTTAAATTTACATTGGATTTATGGGCGGTAATCCTTTCACGTAGTTTTTGCTGCGTCTGTCCCACATAAGTGGCCGTGCATTTTGGATCGGAGCATGGAATTCTGTACACCACATTTTTCGTGGAGAGTCTCCTTACTTTTTCATCGCTTGAATTCCTAGGTATGGTGCTTTGCCTAAGGTTGGGGTGGGAGCAAGAGATAAGACTAATATTATTGGGTGCAAGTATATGTCGGATCGGTTCTGTAATTCCAAAAAAATATGGGATGGAAAAGTAAGAGTCTGGCTTGGTTTGAATTTTCTTGCTGGAAAAATAAAATTTAAAATCGATTTGGTGAGAAGATGTAAGGGGAAGCCGTTTGCGGGAAATTTGTGAAAGGTGTACTGGATTTCTTTTTCCAGGAGAAATTTATTGGTAGTATGGGCAAAAATCCTCTTAATTTCGTTTTTAACAACATTAATTTTGTATTGATGGTCTGTATAGGACGTATAATCTATGGAACGTGTGGTCTACATTGGTTTTCGAAAAGGGTGAATTCTACTATTTTATTTGAGTTGATAATAGCCGTGATATCCAGAAAATGCAATGCATAATTGCAGGATTCTTTCATCGTCAATGGAGAGTGTCAAATTTTTCGGCGGTACGAATAAGAGCAATACAATCATCGATATACCTTTTGTAATAACGCAGATATGGAAATTTGTCTATTAAGGCCTGGTCAAGTTTATTGAGCACAATGTCACAGAGGTAGGTGGAAAGTGGGCTTCCCATCGGTACACCGTTTTGCTGTTGGATAAACAATTTGTCATAATGAAAATAAGTGGTTGTAAAAAATACTTGAAGTGCGTCAATAAGGTAGATGATGGTGGATCACGAGGTGGACGTAGGACGACGATCCGGGTTGATGGATTCCGTCCGTGTCTTCGTGGTGCCGATTGGGAAATGTGAAGATGGCGGATTGGTAGGGAACCTGTTGGCTGGGAATTGTTAGAGTCCACGGAAGACGGAACAGCAATCACGTCGGAGGTGACCGGGAAACCGGTTCATGATGTGTCCATGAGGCAACCGTAGGGTATCGATGGCACGCGTTCGTCTTCTATCTTCGGGAAAGCTCAAGGGTGATCAGGCGAGCGTGAGCACCCTAGGAGAAATGGTGTGGTTCGGCTTGCGCAGTATGCTTATATTGACTGACCCAAGCTTGCGCATGCGCAGAACTATTACGAGCCCAGCAGGGAAGCCAACCTTCAAACTTCTAGGGAAATAAGCTCAAAAGGCAGGAAACATTTATAAAAAAGGTAATGTATATTTCATCGGCTATAAAAAGTGCCGGTTGCAGTCAACATTCACGTCACACCAACTGGAAACTGGGAAACAACCACAGGCGAAACAAACCCCCGTTCGAAGCCGGGCACAACTGCTAGTAAAAAAAAACAAATAAAAACACAGTTTCATTTTCTGCAGCATCATCTTCAGAAAATGAAACTTTTGTTGCGTTGCGTTCCTAACTCTCTAGCAGAATCTCCATCCTCGAAAGAAGGATATTGTTGTTATAATGCATTCTCTAAAAGTTCACAAGATCACAGAAACACACCATAGTTTTGTTTACGATCGAGGGGGCGAAAAGGGGTGAATTTAACAGAAAACTCCAACGACGAAGGGAACGAGAAAAGTGTCTTTTGCCTTCCTTCTGCAGCGCCGTTTTCTTGAGGCACGCCTTTCATTACAAAAGCAAAGCCGGGGCAAGGCTTCTGATTAGCGCTACAATGGAGATCTTCACTCAAGATAGGGGCTTGGAACGACGAACAACAACAAGCAGCACTTGCCAGCTAACTCAAGAAATTAATTTCAAACTTGATGGCATATTAAAAAAGGAAAAGAAAAAAAAAAAGGGAGAGCTAATGAACTTTGTGCGGCAAACCATTTACCAAGTCTTTGGAAAATTGCAACGAGAGAGTTCTTAGAAGGAGCAAGACGAATCCCGTCTATTCTGCGAAAACGGGGGGAGGTGGTTAGGGTGAGGACGTGTGGGGAAGAAGATAAATTATTCATATCAGCCTTAACCTCATCCACCCTCAACCCCCTTCCTTTCCTCTGTCGCCTTACTGGAGTTTGAGAGAAGTCTCCGAAAACTAAAACATAATTATTTCCCCATTGTCGTTTCACACTAGTGGTGCCGCAAGGGGGTTTAATGCAAAGCAAATCCACAGCCATGTTAGGTGGAGGTGTGTGGCCTGGAGATGTACGTGGTGCTACGTAAAGGGACATTCTTCCCAGTGCCATTTTTCTCGACCCTCCACATCAAGTACGGCCCCAAACGTCTTTCCCTTCTAAAAAATCCGTTTTTAAATTTGGCGTCTAAGAAATTTCTGTTTAATACTGGGGAACTATATTTACTGTATCCTGCACGTATATGATCCTTTGCACGTCTACAATAACCTTGAAGTTTCATCTGTGTGTATGAATGTACTAATTTTAATCGTTTACGAATAATTACTATGAGATCAAAAACCTAAAAGATAAATGCGGTAAAAATTAAAATTAATTATGCCAATACATCGCCGAAGAAAAATTATAATAAACTAGCCTAAAAAATTGTAATTTGTGATGTTACAATACGAAAATCATTCTGGTTTGTGACGACACAATCTTTAACTTGATGCTGTTTCGTATACTATTTCCAATGCTGACTTGAGATAGTAGCTGCGTTCCTCGCTGCGACGAACGCAGCTACTACTCCGGTTGACCTTGGCGATGGTAACATGGGCGTAGGCGATCTGCGCGTGGCTGTTATAAGGCAGGCGGAATGTGCCTTTAACCAAATGTGTCTGTTTTTTTTTAGCCAGTGGCGTACACGGAGGGGGGAGGGGAGGGATGCATTGCCCCTGCCCTTTTTGGAAAAAATGCCCTTTTCGTCTTTTTTTGGAAAAAAATATGTCCCATTTTGATTTTCCAAACTGACAATGCTGGTGCTGCAGACAAAAGAAGAGCCTAGAGACCTAAAATGGGCAAAAAAAAAAGGCCAGGAAAGGGCCAGAAAGGGCGTAAACAGGTAAAAAAGACAATGACGTTAATTAAAAATACGGGGAAATAAAATGCTTTAGTAAATCAAGTACAATTTGAGTCAGACGTAAAATGAAAATTGTTCCTTCGAACAGTGCTAGTGCTTTTATGAAATGGATAATTTTGACGGTTTAGCACTCAACTACTTTTCAGAAAATTTTCTTTCGACTTTTCCCCTCGAGTAATTAAATGTATACTACGTGCCAAGCTATCAGCTGTGAAGTCACCATGAGTTATCCATTGACAAAGGATGAGTGAGTGTTTGTGCCCCCAGAATCTGTGTATAAACATGGTTAGTACAATTACTCACTTACATTGGGAGAAAAATTTTAGCATTGAAATATGAACCTATTTTTAAATGTCTGTGTTGTGTTGTTGTGGTATATTCTTTGCAGTCTTTATTGACCTCAAAAAAGCTTTTGATACTGTAAATCATCAACGCCTATTGAACAAATTAAGCCATTACGGTATCAGGGGTATTGCCAACCAATGGATCAATAGTTATTTAAAAGACAGATACCAATATGTGCAGTTGGCTGACTCTTCATCTTCGCTTAGGCCTGTTACCTATGATGTCCCACAAGGCTCCATTTTGGGACCATTACTTTTCTTAATTTATATTAATGAACTTCCTAGAGTTTCTAAGCTACTTAAGTCGATTTTATTTGCTGACGATACCACTTTTTATCTCTCGGGAAATGATCTAGCCGAAATTGTAAATATTGTTAACACAGAAATAAGCAACGTATCCCATTGGCTAAGTTTAAATAGGCTATCACTTAATATTCAAAAAACATGTTTCTTAATTTTTAGATCCAGGCAAAAGCCTATCAATTTAAAACCCAGTGTCAGTATTTATAACCAACCCATTAAACAAGTTGATACTACAAAATTTTTAGGCCTTAAAATTGATTCTCATTTAAGTTGGAATGACCACATTCAATTGATTGCTACCAAAATAGCAAAAGGAGTTGGCATTTTATACAAACTTAAACATAACCTTACATCATCTTGTCTTCGTCAACTTTATTACTCTCTTATTCATCCACATCTCAATTATTGCATTTTAACTTGGATGAATACTTGTAAAACTAACAAAATCCGTCTTTTAAAGTTACAAAAGAAAGCTGTAAGATCAATAATGCACCGACCTTTTAAGAAACATAGTTTGCCTTTGTTCAAGGTGACAAAAATTCTCCCCGTCAATGAGCTTATTTATTACAGAGGTGGTATTCACATTTTTAAGAACAGGTCGTCTAATAATTTTTTCAGATACAGTTTTTCCGTCCATGGCCATAACACTCGTAATGCTTCAAACTGTCACACAGGTTTTAACCGGACCGAAATAAGTAACTTGTCATTAGCGGGTCAAATTTCAAGGATTTGGAATTCAATCCCAATAAATATTAGAACTGCCACTAGTGTGTCTCTTTTTCGTAAGAACTTTTTTACAGAAGTGTTCTTAAAAATTCTTCCCTTTTGTACTAACAGTTTTTCTTTCTTTCCTTCTTTTTTCGCCAGTTTAATTTCTTGGTTTATTTTTAGGATTTCCTGTGTTCTTATTTTATTTTTATTTGCTTTACTTAGTATTTTTGAATTTTTGTCTTAAACTGTATGTTTTACTTGTTATTTTTTATAGTGTTGTGCATTTACATTTGTGATTTTTAGTATCCTTTTATTGTTTCTCCGGGCACCAAAAGACTTCATGTCTTCTTTTTGTGTACATTCTTTATTTGAAAAATTGATAAAAGCCCATTTCATTTCATTTCTTTTTCCTCGAATATTACTGCGCAAACATCATATCTGTATAAATTCAATGGGTCGACTGACGCTTGCAAACAAAATGATCCAATTTACTTCGTCTCCTTCAGCAAAATTTACAGCAAGAATTATTTACAACGTGACATCGATCAACTTGAATTATTTCTCCTACAAAACGACAAAGAGCATATCTGCCGCTTGTAAGCTACCTTTTGCGAGTGTCTCTGGCGGTAAAACGTTCTTTCCATTTTATAGCAAGCTTCCCGCCAAAAGCCAAGTTACAAGTTGCAAAGCATGGAACGTCAGTCCACGTGGAAAGTTGTTGCTTCTTACGGTGCTCGAAGGCTGGCAAATGTTTCCAAAAGTTCTTACTTGTCGAACGGGGTAATGACCCATAATTGCTGATAATTACTTAATAACTGTCATTAGGTGTTCGAATGGAGATACGGCCAAACCTTACATTTGCCCCCACTACTACCGGTACTTATTTTAAATTTAAAGACTTTGACCGAAAAGAACGGCAATGCCTGTTAAAACCTTTACTAATGTTTCATCCGTGAATCCCGCAAACAAATGTTTTTAGTGTAATTAAGCAAAACTGGCTTTGTGGAAGTTGCCGTATGAAAAGAAAAACATGATTGTTAGTTAGAACTGTCTGAAACGGCCTGGTAGCATTTGAACGAAGCCTGGCAAAATATAAAGACTGCCAGTGATTCGTTTTGTTTACAACCATGCCGTCCATTCCCCACCAAAAAAAAACAAACAAAAAAACAAGAAAACAACCAAGATGTTGCCCTGGCTCTTAAATCCAAACCACCTTGCCAACGAGTTCCCTTAATATCCCACTATTTTTTGCCTTAGAGAAATCGGTGCAGTATTATTCTCATGTATTTATACATTCGTAAACATGCTTCTTACCTAAGTCTTCTAGGTTTCTCATATTTCATTACCAATTTAGATTCACATTACTGTGCATGTGCCACCAGACCATTTCTAATGCAGCAAGATGATATTCAAATTGCCAATTGTGGTGTATGCAGCCACGATGCCCTACGTCATAATATACTGCTCCCTGTGACGTCATCCATGGATGCACCACGGATGAGTAAAGGTCCCTTGCAATCATGTAATAGCTTAATCGATAGTCAGCTGCTTGTTGATCAGCTGACGAAATCAAATGTATATGAATACGCATGTTGCGTTTCAATAAATGTCTCTTCCCCTGTTACTCATGTCAATCACTTCTAAGTTGCAAGTCAGCTAACTCGGCCATAAAGGCCTATTGGGGCGTCAGACGAAAGTCAAACTGGAAAATCGTCTAATGGGATAATTGTCTAATATCTGCCTAAATAAAAAATCTAGAAAATCATCTAAACAGAATATCGTCTAATTGATAAACTTTTAACTGGACAATAATACAGCTGCGGTTTCTGATGTTATGTGTGTATAGCCACAGCGAGCGAGGCAGCGTAACGAGGCCGGGACATTAGACGATTTTCCATTGTACGAATGTCGTGTTAGACGATTTTCTATTATACTGTTAACGTTCTTCCAATTATGCGATATTCCAGTTAGACAATTACCTCTCGCCCCAGGCCTATTTACTACAATGGCGACGAGGGTCGGAACCATGAGGGCTTGAAGAAAGGAAGGTACATACTGTACTTAAAATAAAACCTAGGGAAGAAACTTTTGTTTTGAGGAAAAAGCAAAGAATTTTAAAATTTTCTGTATTTCTACTGCCATTTCCTTTACTGGTGCAAGGTGCACTGCGCCCATATTCCTACACACCTTTTCCAGAAATATCACCATAGCAACAGCAGGAAACTAAACTTCCCACGTCCGTCAGTCCGAACACAGTCCAACAATTTTCGAATTCTGTCGACCTGTCCTTATCAGTCCTTGCCACTCCCGCCTCCCCCTCTCCCCCCCCCCCCGCCGTCTCGTCCCTTTCCCCTTTGCCTACTCTCTCATTCCAGACTTGTACCTCCACAACGACTTCATCGCCTCGCTTTACCCTGACCAGCGTCATCAGAGCACGACAAATCCCAACAAACCCGCCTCTTCGGGTTGCTGAAGGCGCCTCGACCCTTGCCCATGCCAGCCATCTTGATGCTCTCTCACCCAAGAAGACAACCCTCCAGCATCCACAAACCGAAAAAAAAACGGTCCGTTGCCTTGCGTTTAGAAGTGTTAACGTGGGCACGGCACGTTTTGAATTCGCCCTCGAAGTGGAGTGGCAACGTACAGAGACGACGGCCAAACCCTACAGATGCCTTCTTTCCGTTTCCATCTTAGGGTTAACATCATCGCGGAAGTAACACGCTATGCACAAAAAGTGGCCTAAAGTACTTCCATCTTTGACCAGTCCACAGTTTTGTTGGAAAACACGTCTAGAAACATGAGCTCGGATGGCTACTGAAATCTGCATTGACACTAGAATACAAACAGGATGAAAGCCAATTCTGCTGGGTTATAGTGGTATATGCAGTAGACATGCAATAGGCTAGATTAGTTGCAGATGCAAACCTATTTCCGTTGTTTTTTCAGAGTTCAGACAATTTTTAAATTCTCAATTTCCCTGACATTTCCAGGTTTTCCAGGTGAATCCAATGGCAATTTCCAGGTGTTTACAAGATGTTTAGTTAGGGAAACAGGCAGTATAGCTAACGTTTTTATTAATATTTGTACGAAAATAATCCAACATCTAAAAAAAACTGCTGTTTAGAGACTAGTCCAGACGGGACTAAATGCATTTTCGTCACAAATGCACGGTTTATTAAAGTTAAGTTTAAAATACTTCCAAGATATTAAAATGCAAATAAAAATATTTGCTACTAGCCTAAGATTTTCTTTCTGATTTGCTAATTTAATGGAACTTACAGATCAGACACAAAAGCCCTTTTCAAATTTCCCTGACTTTTCCCTGGTTTTTTAAAAAAAATTTGTTTTCCCTGAAATTTCCCTGCGATTTTGGCTCTATTTTCATTTTCTCTGAGATTTCCAGGTTTTCCAGGTTTTGTCTGAACCCTGGTTTTGGACTTAAATATCAGACTGCTTTAGCCGTAATTTACCCACGACCTTTGAGACCAAAGGCCACAGCTCTTCCTCTAAGTCATACTGACACGGCCGGTCAGCACAGCGTAGCGGTAGAGCTTCGGCGTTTGGCCTCAAAGGTCGTGAGTTAAATTCCCGGTCAGGCAGTCTGACATTCAAGGCCAAAAGGCAGCGGCGGTTTAAATAAAAATAATAATAGACGTTGTCGGCCAATATAGGTTTACAGCTTTTAAGGGCCGATGCGGCGGATCCTAAGTGTAAGGTTCAGAAGCAGTTGATTTTTGCAGCAAGAGGGAGGAAACCAGAGAGCCCGGAGGAAAACCCTCGTGCAACGGGCGTGAAACAACCGGAGAAAAACCCGTACATATACACTTCCCTTCACCAGGACCGAACCCGGGTCGGTACGAAGCCGGAGATGTACAGCTGGGACCAAGACGCCTATCGAATCTGACGCCGCAGCGCTCGCAGCTACCCGTGCACCCTGTATTTATTTGATACGAGAAAGAATTTTGAATGAAGAGATAATTTCTGTTTTTTTTTTTTTTTTTTTTTTCATTGCAGGCTGTCTGTTGGCGTGGACCATGGTAAGATAAAGAAACTGTATCAACGAATGGGAGAAAGGGAAGGAGAAATAGAGCTCGGTCGTTATAAGAACGAACGGTGGAGTCCAACTATGAGCCCACATTAGGGAGGGAAGGTGGAAAGCCAGTATGTTAATGGAATTAGTATTACACCAGCTTGCTAACTGCCCACCCTAATGTGGGACCAGAGTTGGTTTCTCCCGTTCGTTTTTACAACGGTCCACCTTTACAGATGTGGCCATACAACTGCGGTTGAGATTGATAAAAAACATGCGAAGCACTACACATTAAAAGAAGAACAAAGCACCTTATATTTCGAAGAAATTAAAAATTTGTCTTCATTATCAAAGGTTAAATTAAAAAAATTTTAAAAAAACCGGACGAACACAACACTGCAGGACGTCTTCGCATGGGGGCTGCCATGTTGGATGTGTGGAAGGGATGATGAAAGTTTGGAACCACAAGATATCAAAGTGGGGAGGGAAGGTGTGAATTTATTTATTTTTTTCGAAAATATTTTTTTAAAAATAACAAATAAATAAATTCACACCTTCCATCCCCAACTTTCATGTTTTGTGTTTCCAAACTCCCATCATCCCTTGCACACATCCAATATGGCAGCTCCCATGTGAGGACGTCCGGCGGTGTTGTCTTCGTCCATTTTTCAATTTTTTACATTTTACCTTGGATAATGAAGACGAATCATTAATGATTTCTTCAAAATATAAGGTGCCTTGTTGTGTTATCCGTTTAATGAGTTTTAAAACTTTGAATGGTGAAGACATCAGCCGACATTCTTTAAATACCTACGGCACATACTCTGCAACATTATTGGGTGTAAGGATACCTTTTTTTTTCTCACACCCCGTGATCTTGTCGGATAAAAACTTTTCTAGGCTCCCTTTTCCAGTCACTGATCAATTCATCCAAAGCTGATCTCGGACCACTAAACTCCACCCTTATCAAAAATTGACTAAAATTTTACTGCACTTAAGTGCCAAGTTTATAAACCAACCTTTAACTGTTTGTTTGACAGTTTCCAAGACAACACACTTTTTTCCCTTTCCTTTCAAACCAACTCGTTTAGGACTTCCCTGTTGTCTTAAAAGCTTCCAAGAACCTTTAAACTCGCATTAAGGCATAAATTATGCACTATTCCCAAGAGAGATTTTTAAGAGTTTGGCTTAACGTTTGGCATGAAATGTCAGTAAAAGGTCAATAGTGTTGTAGTCTAAAAGATTACTAATGTATCCAGGCTAAAGGTGTGTGGGGGGCAGTAAGTTAAAAACATGTAGTTAAATTAAAAATCATGCCATTCCAAAAATTCACGTGTCGTACTATAAGAGTTTGTTTATTTAAAACGTTTGAAGGACGCGTTTACTTCCAGACCGTTTAAGCCCTGAACAGAAATCTCAATCACGAGGTTCGAATTAGTGTTCTCTTGGACTAGAAACGACCACTCTATCCTTTGCTCTGCGTAACCGAGATTCTTCACAAACCTGACAGCGTGCTTTGGAAATTTTTTTTTGCTGTTCAGTTTAATAATAATATAATAAATAAATATTTATTGACAAAAGAAAGTGAAAAGTAGGGTTCATACTCGTATCTGAAAATGAGTATCCCTGATTTCCCCTGACTTTATTTCTCCAAATATCTTTGAGCAAAACACTTGCACTTTTTTTTTTAATTTTTCAATTACACAGAGTCAACTGTTCACTCTGAAGGCCTGCCATCATAACTAAATCTGTTTTCATTTTTTTTTTTAATTTAATAATGGGGTAAGATGGTAGTAGCAAAGCGAGTGGAACACGGTTCATTCTAAAAACGAAATTCTAAAAATGAAAAAAAAAACGGTTCATACAACCAGTTCATTCTAAAAAACGATATCACTGACTTTTCACCAATTTTCCATTTTTTTTCCATGACTTTCACTGACCGTATTTCATTTCCCTGACTATCCCTGATTTTCCCCGACTTTCCAGGTCAGTATGAACCCTGAAATGGTACATACAGGATCAGATGGCGGATCACCTCTGAGGCATGTTCGGATCTAAAACAGCATAATTAAATTTTAAAAGGGTCTAAAAAAGATACCTAGAGAGGTCCAAACGCCTGACTGTTTTTTTTTTTTTTTAAAGATCCAACGTTGTAGAAGAGATCACCAGCTGGTAGTGAGTTCCAAACAGTCACAATCCGATCAGCAAAAACGATTTTCATACATTCTTATGGTCACTTGGCACAACTATAGTTTCGGAGGGTGGCCCCACAAGTTCTGCCACCGACTCGGAGCTCAAACAATTTTGAGTACTAATCAAAATCTACGAGGTCGTTCAACACAAAGATTGTTAAAAAGAAATCAACCTAGAGCCTTCTCAACTCAAGGGAGACCAGCCCCGTCGCGTTCAGCATACGATTTGTTTTTTTTAAGCCTCGAAAGGATTTGGTGAAACATCGTTGAACTATCACCGAGCAAGTGTGGATTCCAGAATGAACCGGAGTATTCCAATATTGGTCTAATGAACACCTTGTAAAGCCCACGTAAGAGTTTGAACATCTCTGGACGTAAATAGTCGTTTTATAAGTGTGACTCTTTAACAGTTGCTTTAAAGATTTTAAAGGGTAATTACATCCGTTTTGACATGCATGCTTTACTTCTGGATCATTTACACAATAACTAACACAAGAATTGCGGTAAGAATACGTTACGTACGTCCGATACAACAATTTAATTATTGCATCACCAAAACACGCCATGGAGACCGCCATTGTTTTGCTGGAACGCATAGAAATTAATGCCGACTGATGTCATTCTTCGATTTCGACTCGCAGCCGATTAAGTTAACTCTATTGGCTGTGAGAGCTCGAGCGTCCGACGGCCTTAGCTGGCCGACAGTTGTAGTGGCCAGCTAAGGCCGTCAGGCACTTGAGCTCTCACAGCCAATAGAGCTATCTCAATGGGCTGCGAGTCGAAATGGAAAAGTGACATCTGTCGGCATTAATTTCTGCGCGTTCCAGCAAAACAAGTCTCCGTATCGTGTTTTGGTGATGCAATAATTAAATTGTTGTATCGGACGTACGTAACTTATTCTTACCGAAGTTCTTGTGTTTAGTTATTGAGTAAGTGATCCAAAACTAAAGCATGCATGTCAAAATGCATGTAATTGCCCTTTAACACAGTGCAAGTTGAACTTCAGATCACGCCACGTTTTTCCAACCGGTGAGGCGGGCCTCCCTTGGGAGGCGCGGAGCAGCTGCAGGGGAGGCGCGAGCCGCTGCCGGAGCCGGAGCCATACTATAGGGGCGCATTTACGCAATGAATAGCCTGTGCATTCTCGCTGCTAGAATTTAATCGCGATGGAAATGTGTCATTGCCGTGGTAACGACGGCGACCTGGACTTATAAGACCTACAATCTTATAATCAGTGACAATAAGACAAAGAATTCCTCCTGACGAAGCCATTTCCCAGTCACTTCTGAACTCACATTATTGACTGTTTTCGTTGTGAGACGGCTGAGTTAAAATCGCCGCCACGTTGGAATTTCAGATGATTTTCTAGCTTCGAGAATGCAAAGGCGAGTCGTTGTATAAAAGCGCCCAAAACATCACTGACGATTTTTTTTAAAATATGCATTACAAAAGACTATGAGGAAAGCAAAATTTTCATTTTTAAATATCTACATATTTTTGTGCAATCTACAGCCATTTTAGCAAACATTGTAGACATTTTTGTTCTCATGTAGCAACACTGCCTCATCGTAGTGGAAAAAAAATTGCACAGCTATTTTTTTTTTTGGGGGGGGGGCGCCATTGCCTGCTAGTCCCAATGGGGAGGAATACTGTAGAAAAGGTTGGGAACCACTGCACTAGCGAACCATACACCGAGGTTTTTTTGTTGAATAGAAGGTTTAGCAAGAAATTTTCTTGGGATAAGGGATAATTCATATTTGGTTTCCAATATGGAAAACACTGCATTTCATCAGCGTGAAAAGGTAGGTGCTAAATGGTGAACCAATCCCGCCACTGTTCAAGCCAGCTGCACCGTCAGAGTTTACAACATTTCGCCGTACAACATTTCACCGAATCACGTGTCACCGAACCTTATTTTGCCGAATCCCGTTTCGCCAACATTTTTTCCCGTTTCGATGAAAATTAAGCCTTGATTAAAATTCCCATTTCATCGAATCCCATTTCGCCAAATCAAAATATTCTTTAAAAATTTAACATTGGAGGAGTTAAAGTGACATCTGTAATTGGAAGGAATTTTTTATTAGTCGCAGTTTCTTATGTTATGTGCTTAACCGCAGCGAGCACAGCAACCCGAGCGAATTTGGGGGGAAAAAAATTCAGTGATACGGGATTCGGCGAACCGGCTGTTCACCGTTTAGATTATTACAGCTCATGGTGATAAATCATCACCGTAAGTCAGTAGAGGATACAGGATGAAATTTTAGGGAGGGGCGATTTCGCATTGGCTAGGGGTCGAAAACACAATTGTGGTCCCAGGTCACAAATTTTACGAAACGGGAGGGGGTAGGGGGGGAGGGGGAGAGAAACGGGAGCAATTTTCACTGTGTTTGCTCTTTTTTCCCACTTTTTTGTACCCAACATTTCCTGTTTAAACTAACAATTCTAGGCATAATAAATTCGTTTTATTCTTAGAGCTTCCTTATTCGATTATTTATTACTTGTTCGATTCTTCATAGTGTCGCTGATTTTTATTTCCGAGTTGTTGTGCTAGCATTAATAAAAATGAGAAATATTTCTGAAACAGTAGGGTAAAGAATTAACATTTTTACAGGTTTTTTTACGTTGATTTCTTCCTTTTATTTCGCTTTTGGTCCACTTTCATTTTGCTTTCGTACATTTTTATATTGCGCATAGTATAACAATGGACGAAAGCAAAATGAAAGTAGACGAAAGCAAAAAAAAAAAGGACGAAACCAACATACAAAAAAAAAACTGTAATTTTGATGCTTTTGGAAGTGTGCCTCTGATTGTATAGGGAATCATTATAAATTTATGCAGTTAGCGAAGATGATTTAAAAAAAAAATAGTACTGTGTACAGGGTTGTCACAAAAACCTGACGACCCAACAATTTTGAAGTCCAACTTTTCTAGTTAGCACCCCTCAAAACCAGGAGAGGACAGAAATCAAAGCTAATGAAACGGGAAGATTTCTGTTCTCTCCTGGTTCTGAGGGGTGCTAACTAGAAAAGTTGGACTTGGAAAATGTTGGGTCGTTAGTTTTTTGTGGGCCACCCAGTATTACCAGCTCGTGTGTCTGATACGTTTTTAGGAGGGGCGATCGCGCCCACCGTCCCCCCTCTGGATCCGCGCCTGCCATTAAGTCCACGATAAATCACTACCCAACAGTTGCAGAAGGCTAAACTAACAATAGTTATGATTTCCACACAAAAACATGTAAGGAAACTTCAGACAAGCAATCATTTGGCCCGTCACACAAATACTAATGGGTTACCGCACATTCTAAACCCAATTCACGAAGATTACGGAAACAGCATCAGCAAAATTTATGTTCTTTACTTGCGATGCTCCCAGCAGGCATTGCTGTTGGCCCGTCACGGCGAAACTTCCCATCTGGGTATAAATAACTTTTGCAATTTACCAGGTTCACAGTAATGTCTTTTACAAATACCTAAAAACAAAACCAGACGAAAACAAAAATGCAGGCTTCCTGTTATGGGAATTACATAATCCTTTAAGCATGCCTCCCCAGCCCTTACCGCCCGGAGCTCATGGCTTTGTTGATGTGGGCTATTATGATCAGCCCAGCTGGTGCCAACAGGGCTTAACCTTAAATCCGGGCCCATTTTCCCTTGTTGACTCGGGTTCCGAGTGGATGCGTACAACTGCACTTAAACGGTTTCTTTGAAATCATGCATGGAAGTTTTGCCCCAACTTGGTGTTTAAATGGATAGGTCGGGGGTGGGGGGTGGGAGTGAACGCAGCCTCATAACGGAGCTTTGTTGTAATGTAGGTTAGGGTGAGGCAGGGAACCCATTTGAAGGAGATGGGGAGACTAACTCGGGGGAAAATATACATTAATGAACCGTTAGCAAAAGAAATGGCTAAATCCCTAATGCCGCCCAAGAGTTTTTCGTGTTTAAAAATTTTATTACGCTTTTTATTTTTAGCAGTTTTGCCATATTGGATTTCCTTCAAGATTGGTTCAAGTCTGTCAACTCGCGTTGACATTGGTTAGGACCAACTGTGTCCAATGCCGCAGCTAGCTTTTTCTAAAGAGGGGTGAAAGTATAAAATGTTGGGCCCCTCTTCAACGTAAACAAATTTAGGAACAAGGTGACTCCCAACCCCACCCAAAATGTTGTAAATTTTGTCTTATTTGGGCCCCCCAACTTGCGAATTTTGGGCCACCTGCATACTGTGCCCGGGTGCCTTGCACCCTTTGCACCACCCGTAATTGCGGCACTGACTGTGTCTATGAATAGTGAAGCAAATCGTGTACGTACGCTACGTTCACATGGCTGCAAGAAAGCGAATTTTAACGATGCGCTTTGAATGTCCATCAAAAAACGGCACCTGTTTACAAGACGCGAGACCACGATTAGGGCCATTCCGCTAAGTAAAGCGATTCATGCCAGTACCCTCAGAAACCCTTTCCTTCAATCCCTCCCTTTACCGAATAGTAGGCACGTCCCATGTTGCTCTACCCTTTCATTTAGTGAACTAAATCAGCTTAAACCCACGTAACCGAACGTATGCAAGTCTTCCTAGTTATGTACACTATTTTCAGTTGATTTACCAAAAATTCGAATGGCACCAGCACAAATTACGCGGGCTCCGTAACTGTGTCCGCCATCTTTACCAGGCGTTCTCCATCGTCTCAATGCAACTGCGAGTGTTTACATGAATAAAGACAATGCGCATCAGACTCCCGATCCACCTCAGTAAAGCGCTTCGGGTTCTGTATCACCAGAAGTTAGAAAGTGCCACGCACGGGTGTTTATAGCTGGTTCAGACCGCCACGACAAACGAACGACAAACGCAATGAACGGCGGGGACCAACAGCGCTAAAAACAACCCCCTGTCACACCAGAACGACCGACCAACGAACATCCAACAACGGACCAATCAATGCTGCAGAATGAGTAGAGCTAGCACGCTTACTTTTTAAAATTGGGCTACATGGCGACGACGAGCCTAAACGACCCATCATACTGTTATTCTGTTTTATTTGATAAATTACACCGCTATTGCATACAGCACAATTTTTTAGCTGTTCTCTACAACTATCGCGTTGCAGAGATGTTCGTATAAGCAACGAGCATTAATCGAAGCTTCGAAGTGTTCTCCGCCACCATCTTGCATTTCGCCGATCGTGTTCGTAGCGGCTTGTCAGCCATTGGTCTGTCGGTGGGTGACGTCAGTCAGCAACTCCAAAAATGAAAAGTTACGTTTGCTACGACCGACAGCGAACGACTGCGTATGACTGCCTGAGGGGTTGGTTGTCATAGCTACTGTCGGTTGTAACCTAGCGTTTGTTCATATCGTCGCGGTGTGCATGGGCTATTACAAGACCCACGGAGGCAACACGGACCCGATGCACATCCCTCTGAAGCACCTCGAAATGGTTATGTAAACGTAGTAATAGTGACCTCATTTTCAATAGGACTACTACACGATACAAACAAAATACCCACTGGACAAGCAAATGTGTGGATAGGATAAAGGTTGCTGTTGTCATAAACAGCAATTTGGCGCACAGAACAGTGAATGAAAGGAAGCCTAAAAACTTACAGCATTGTTATACGAATCACTAAACTGTACAGATGTAAAGGGAACACATCAACCCAACAGCGGTAATCCTAATCCAGCCTGTCATCTCAATGAAATACATGCCCATAGAGATAGACCGGTTAGAAAATGACTCGGCCTGCTACGAATATTGCCTATTTTGCCTGTACCAAATGCCTTCTTGTTTGCACAAAGTGCTTCGAAATCGAATATTGCCTGTTTGCCAGTAGGATAAGTGTACCTTGTTTGTGCAGTGTGTCTAAAATATAGCGTGTTTTGTAGAGCATGCTTCGAATATGGCATGTTTTGCCGAACAGAAAATTTACCGAGCATTTAGAATTCCTTTGATGAGGTAGAGCTTCAACATTGAATTCAGTTGAGTATATGAACGTGCGCTCGGAGCTGCAGCATTGAGTTCGGTGAGTATATGAACGTGCACTTCGAGCTTCAGCGTTGAATTCAGTGAGTATATGAACGTGCGCTCGGAGAATAAGCGTTGAGTTCGGTGAGTATATAAACGTGCACTTCGAGCTTCAGCGTTGAATTCAGTGAGTATATGAACGTGCGCTCGGAGAATAAGCGTTGAGTTCAGTAAGTATCTGAACGTGTGGTCGGAGCTTCAGCATTGATTTCAGTGAGTATATGAACGTGCTCTCGGAACTTCAGCATTGATTTCAATGAGTATATGAACGTGCACTCATGAGATTCAGCGTTCAGTTCAGTGACTATATGAACGTGCGGTCAGAGCTTCAGCATTGAGTTCAGTGAGTACA
>JAHWFP010000348.1:0-44390 GCA_023313725.1 Lithobius niger | reverse complement strand
TCCTTCACATCATGACACCGCTCCGGTCATCTTTGTTGACGCCCCTTCATCACCATCCACTGAACTAGTCAGCGATCTCGGCATCCCTACGGGTGCCACCGTGGAAATCCCCTCTACCCCCTTCTCCCCGGGCCAACATTCGGACATCGTCACCGACTCTCCTCTAGCGGACTTCTCCACTCGTTCAGTAACATTACCCTCCCCTTCGAGTCAACCCACAGTTTCCCCTCGGCCGGACAACCCCGCTGTCTCACCTCCAAAACACAAGGACAACCCCTTGTATGGCTTGGACCATGAAGAAACGACAGGTGGACCACCAGAAAATTTTTTCCACCCTTCGCCATAAACTCTGCTTAAATGTTCGTGCTAAACAACAATTCAAACAAAAAATGAAAAAAGTGAACTATCTCCTGCACCTTCAAGATGTCATCTACCTACAACATTCTCAAATCTTGCAGCTCACCTCTCAAAACTCCAATCTTAAATCCGAAAACGCTTCACTTCTCAAGAGCCTCACGGACAACATCCTAGCCGACGCTCTTCGCCTCAAGCCAACCACAACTTCCTCTCCAGCCACACCCTCGGCAACCTGGACTTTACACACCATCGAGGGTCTCCATAAGTGTGCCCCTAACTACCCCTGCCCCACCTTCTTTACTCACCCAGCACGTGTTGCATTTCCATCAGATCCCAGACTCCTGTCAGATCTCCCTTGTCACCCCGTCATTTTCCATGATGAAGGGATCTCCGCTCCTCTCCCTGACCCTTCACTTCTTAACGACCTTCGCCAACACAACATTACCAAGTCATGGGACGCCATATCCTCTATCTCCCTTTCCCACAACCTTCAAACTTACTGCTTATGGCAGTTTGACAATAGCCTCCCCTCTCTGCCGCCACTTCCTAACATGGTAGCCCTTTCCTCCGTCCCCACTTTGGACATTCCCTGCTCCCCTTGCAGAGCTAAAGCTCGTTACTACTTCTTGGGGCTGCGCTCCAACCCTTCCTCTTTCTAACTTCTCCCGCTCCATCGACGTCACCTTCCTGTCCTCTCATTTACATAAAGACCTCTAACCCAGACCCTTTTCTCTTGGTGACGGCGGTTTTTTCTTTCAAAAAAAAAAAAAATCCCCCACATCATACAGTGAATTTCACTTGCTAGTGTCTACACGTACTTTTTGTCCAAAAAAAAACAAAAAAAACGTAAGTTTTCCTTCTTCCTCGGTAAACGTCCTCTAATACCATCGTACTCTCCCTCCTTACACCCTGCTTCCCTTTTTCACGTTACGCCGCTACCCACCCCCCCCAAAAAAAAGGGGGGGGGAGAAGTTTTTCCACTCCAATCCTCTTTCTGGAGACAATAAAATCCTGTCATCCTGGAGAGACCTGCCATCATCTGCCCACTCAAGGAATTTCCACTCTGCCGGGATCCATCTCTGAATCGGTACTCCTGGCCTCATCTTCCGTCTCAATACAGGTAAACTTACCACTCCTTACCTCTTATAATAACTTTGGAAATGTTCTCCCCCGTGGATAACTTCCTCCTCGCAAGGGACCCCCCCCCCCCAAAAAAAAACAGAGTGGGAGGGGGGGAAGAAGAAGACCTACATTTTTTAAGGGCTCCCTTGCCCCATCCACTCCTCCGCCTCAGCACCCCCAGGGAACTCTGTCATCCGGTGCCCGCCACCACACGTGACGAGGTCAGTCTGGCAATGCTAAAATTGCCAGGTACAGTGCTTTCACAGCAAAGAAAGAACATTTTGCCGCCCCCCTGGCCCGGGCCGGCTAAAAATGGTTTCTTTTGCTGTAGAAAGTACTGTACCTTAGACCCTCCCTGCCTCCCCTCACGAGTCACCTTCTGACCATAACGTGAGACAAAGAGATGGCGAGCCCTCGTAGCTGCCACTTTTTATGGGAGAACCACGCTCGCGCATGCGTGGAGGGGTGACTGAGGCGGCCTATCAAGTCTCAAGCAACCAACAGCATCACTGGGACAGCAATGCTAAAATTGCCAGGTACAGTACTTTCTACAGCAAAAGAAACCATTTTTAGCTGGCCCGGGCCGGGGGCCGGCAAAATGTTCTTTTTTATTAAACTGGATATGTTTGTGTTATTAAATTACAAACATTAAATTCAAATATATTTTCATACATAAACTTAATATGATTTTATAAAATGTATACTTAAAAAATACACTTAGTGAAACCAGAATGCCAATCATATTAAACAAGCACGCAAGTAAAAAAACAAACAAACCCATTTGATGCTATTTTTCTTAATTACATATAATATGTAATTTGTTCTGTACTGCTTTATTTGTAATATGAAATACATAAAATTGTAAGTATATTCCATGTAGCCAAGTTAGATTTTATTTTTTAAATTCCATGCTGAACAGTGTCTGTAGTACACTAATTACAATTAGAATTTTTTCATTAATACTAATAGGCCTTTATGCAAACTTTTAAGGTTAACTTTTTAACGTAACAAAGAAGTTCAGCTTAACGTTATTGTCATCTGAAATATTTCTGTCTTAACGGTAATTGTAATAAAGGAATAAAGAACGCTACAAATGAAGTCATTTGACTTTGTCTATTCCTACTGCTTTCCGTAAAAAAGTATCTGTATCGAAAAAAGTATCGGTATCGAGAAAAGTATCGGTATCGAGAAAATATCAGTATCGATAAAGTATTGCGATACCGATATTCAGATTAATAAAGTGTTGGTATCGGTATCGAATTGAAAAACCTGGTATCGCACACCCCTGCCAGAAAGGATAGAAAATTGATAATGCTTGATTTAAAGCCCACCCCCCTATTTTTGCCAAATTAACTGCATAATCCGATGGGCGTTTAATCCACGATTTACGGTATTTGCATCTTACATTATAAACCAAAGTGTCATCGCATAAATGAAGACGGCGACGATGACCCTTGAAAAGGGAACAATGAAAATGTGTGAATGTGTCCATTCTTTGGCTTTAAGTTGAAACTGGTACGTTGTTGCCTTGAAAAGAAGTTCAAATTGGCAGATTGTTGCCTCAACTAACAATTTGCTGTGTTCGGTCATTGCAGAGGCATGTCTTAAATGACGACATGCACAAAGGACAGTTATTTTTCACACGGTACATATTGCTCAAGCTAAACCGTTAAACTGGGAATGGGGAGGACGGCCTGAATGGCAAATGCCCGTGTGTGGGCCAGTGCGTCTGTCTGCTCTGCTTTTAGCATTCTAATACTTAAGGCTGTACCGAACGAGAATTTTTCAGCCGAACCGAACCAAACTGAACAAACCTTAAATAAGCCGAACACCGAATACTTCCGAACCGAACAAAAATGTACCAAACCAATCTATCATAAACTAAAATGTAAAAGAATTTGGTTCACAAAGATTCAACAAAGTCCAGTTTTCTTACCAAATGTGGGTATTTTCAAATACATCATTTTAAGCGTTTTTTCAACAGTTTTCCAACGGTGCAAATGGTAAATGACTACAACCGTTCTGAATGTTTATAAAGGAAAACGGCTCGCCTTCCCCCATTCCTGGTCTATCGAACACCACGTACAACGCTTGCCTCCTCTCGCCATGATCTTCCTTTGAACAATCTTTATTATCGGCATCTTCTGGAGAAATGGTTCCATCATCGACCGAAAACCACTCCTTCCTCGAAAAGACTTGACCTCTGCTCTTTGCATACGCTCTCTGCTGGTTTGGAGCCACGGCTGTTAACATAACCAACATTTCTCCTGTCCCTTGTAGGCGGACTTCAACCCAACCACGCCGGATCCCGTTTGCTTTTCCTTCACTTGGAACTTCTGAAAATGAAAGTGCCTTTTTCTAATTTGAAGTCGAAAGAATAAACCCGAAAGACGAGCAAGAAACTGAAACGACCTCTTGATGTCATCAAGCCTCCACTAGATCTTTCGTCCTGCTGTTCTCGCTGTTCTCGGAGCCATTCCCACGACCCACGGCGTCCATCAACCAACCTTTATCAATGTCAATTGCCACTCGCCAAATGGAATATTCAGCAGTTGGCTAATTGGATTTAGAGCTACTCGCCAAATGGTGACTGATTGACAACCCGGAAGCTTAAATTGTCTTATCTCGGGAACCGTATTAGCCAGAAACAAGCAGTTTGTGGCATTGGGTGCAGAATTGCAAGGGCTCTCCAACCAAGAATGCAATACTGTCGCTAGCCACTTTGAGCTGATTGAAGAGTTAGATTAATGCCAACAATATTTAAACATTGCGTAGCAGTACAACTGCTAAAATTGTTTCTAGATTGTGAGGAGGTAAAGGTCAATGGTGAGTGCATTTTAATGTGTACTGTCCAAGTGGCGAGTGCCACACAATTTACATTCGTGAAGGTTACCGTCAACTCAAGCTGAAATCGGTAAACTTGTCGAAAGAGTGAAACTTGACTTCAACCCCCGGCGTCTTTCGCCCAAACCTGTGGTCGGAAAACCTCAATCTCACAGATGGATTATTGCAACTACTACACATTCTTTCTTTCTTAGACTTGGGAATCTGCCCTTTCGTTCTGGTAAAAAGACACTGCATGCATTCTCCGGAACCCAGTCCTGGTCCTCGATCCTTCATGTTCACTGACAACGATACATTCCCTGCTCTCGTTCACGAGGTACTCGCAGTCCCGAAAGCCCCTTTCATTCCAGATCCGAAAGACGCCATCCTCACCAATCCATTGAAAGTGTTCCCGAAAGCGAAGCTGAGTTAGCGTTTGCTCACACTGTGATACGCTGCACCTTACCGTAATAACGCGAGTCTGTCGTCTGACTTTCAGCACAATTTCACTTTCAATTCTTCCATCTGTGGTTCCGAAGAAGACATTTCAAGACATGCACTCTTTCAGTGAAAGTTTTTACGTGAATCCTAACCTAATCCTATCTTCATCGTCATGAAAAACGTAATTTTAAAGGTAAAATTTGTTTTTACTTAAACCAAAAATAGTTACCTTTTATGTGCTATTTTGTTCCTAAAATAGGTCCGCGTCCAAATTTCCCAAATTTAAACTTAAATTCTGGCTTCCCATAAGTTGCGCTCTCTCCCTCGTGGTGGCCCTAGTCGCCGCTAGGCGTGCTCACCACTTCCTCCTCGCTTCCAATTTAGACGTGAGCTTGTCAACACGTCGCGTTCCTTGTCCCGCCTGGAGAGCACAATGGCGTCGTCGGGCAAAGTAATTGCGGGCTCGTGCCCTAAGTGCAGAAAACGTATGACGCCAGGGAATGATCATCCTTCGTACCACAAATGCTGATCCTGCGTTTTTCGGAATAATCCATGCACTATTTGCAAGAAATACTACGAAACGCAAATTGCAAACTTCGAGACCACGTGGGGTAGATCAAAGAAAAGAGGCTGAACTGGATAAACTCCGAAAGGCAGCTGAGGAAGCGGCGAAATAGGCAACCAACCCGTCCAACCCTCTGGAGAAAGATAGGAATTTAAAACCAGGAAATTCTAAGGTACCGAGTACATCGGGGAAGGTAGGACCAACAATTTCTTTATCTCCTTGCTTGATTGATTCAAGCCCGGATATTACTAATGTGCAGCCAATCGATGCAACGGTTTGCGAAAAGTATGTTGATCACCGTGAATCCGGGACTAATTCTGGCGATGCTATCAGTTATAGCGAAGTTTATGGCACATAATAGAGAGTCTGATTCGGTGAGACTGGAAAAAAATGCTTGCAGAAAACCGGAAGGCGGGTAATACGGCGTTGTAAACTTCGATACGTAAAGTAGTAAATGAAATTGTGCCAAGCATGCCGTCGTTTGAGAACCACAAACGTTGCAAAAACACCGACGGTAATGATGAAGTAAGAATTAGAGAGGGGGAGGAAAATATGTTTCGTTCGCCGTTGCGTGATTTTTCTAATATAGAATCGGAAATGCCGCCCATTTTTCTTGAATTACCGAATGTTATCTTAGCCGACGATAGGCCTAACGAGTCGGGCGTGGTGCAGAACGTTCCCCACCTACTCCCGGGATCGGAATCGGGGGTATCCCGAATAGTGTGAACGGAAATGTACAATCGGAGGCAATGATTCACAACGTGTTAACGGGTCAAATCTACCACGGAAGTCCATGCTTCGGCTTCTGGCGGTGAGATTGGTACCAATGCCGAGGGGTGGGTTGGCAACTTGCCTAAACCTCAGAGCATGGGTACGAGCGATATTACGAACTTGAACCAAATCCCGTTTAATCTATTTTGGCAAGCAAATTTCTGGCAAACTCCCCCCCCCCCCCCCAAGCACACAGGGTTTTCCATATTAGCAACAGCCGAATTTTCCACATGCACTGCAAGCAGGAATGGTGAATTGGTCCATGCCCCCCGCTGTGCAATCGCAGCATTCGCTCGCGCATGCGCACAACCAATCGCACTCGCAGCAACCGGGGATTACCCATTCGCAAATGCCCGAGCGGTTGCGTAGGCAACCACCGATAGTGACGCATTCTGGTGATGGCAGGAATTCTCAAGCCAAACAACGCAGTTAGGAAATGCAAACGTTTCCGAAGTGGGGGATTGTGTAAACGACAACCAAAATATATCCCACGTGGCTATTTTACAACCAACCAATACTAATGTTGAATTAAACTCGCAAAACGAAAGAGATACTTCCCCAGTCACAGGTGCTCCATCGCAAGTTGCTGGATCAAGGAGGCTGCTCCAGGGAAGGGGGTAAACCGCTCCCCGCGGGCAAAGCCCCTCCTCCCCATGACCCGAGTAAAGCCACGCTATTTTTCCGCCATAATGGACAAGGTGCCCCGAAAGCAAAGAGATATTCAACCTTTGAGGAGACAGAGTATATAGCAATGGAAGCTAAAATGGAACTTAACGCTAAACTCGTACGGCATGCACAGATGCGGATCCCTACAACACTTTTCGACGAAGACGAGCGAATTCTCTAAATGAATTTACGTGCAGCGTCCCTGTCACAGTTAGCTTATTCTGCAGCAATGGCAGCGGTGCGTGAGTACCGATCAGACCCAATCGGAGAGAGAAATGAGTCAATCCTCGAGGATTCCTTTATGCTCATGAAGAAGGCGGCAGAATTTCAAAAAGACTCGATCGACTGGGGGACACGGCTGTTATACAACTCTATCATCGCAGAGATGCCTATCTAGATTCCGCGAAAGGTATGGTACCTTCCGACACGATCGATATGTTGAGGTTACTCCCCATTCATGGTACTAATAAATTATTTAGGGGGAGGTTATTAGAAATTGCTCCGGAGCTTAAGGAACAAGCAAAAGCACCAGTGTCCCTCTCAAACCAGAAACCAAGAGGATCATCACTCCCCTTCAAGAAGGTGGAACATTTTCGGAGGCTACAATTCACAGAGAATATGGGCCAACCGAGTCAGCAGTACCCTAGATCTAGGTCACCGGAACTGGGACAAAGATCACAAGAGGGAAACTTCAGCCAAGGAAACAGGCGACGGGGAGGACAAGCGAGAACAGGAAGACTTGCTGGAGGGAATGCCACAGGTCCACGAAGCCGTGGGAGAGGCAGGGGAACGCCACATCCCTGACGCCCTCAGGTCACAATCTGCACTCCTTCACCAGCAGGTGGGGGGGGGGGGGGCAGAATCAAGCTGTACGCGACAGCCTGGCAGGAATTTACTCAAGATCCATTCATACTGTCAGTGGTAAGGTTCGGGTACAAGCCACCCCTCACAGAGTGTCCCACTCTGTCAATGGCACCACCGGACTGGATGGTCAAAAAGGGAGAGGACCCAAACCTGGCAAGGGAGGTACAAACCCTGTTACTGAAAGGAGCAATCAGAAAGTCGCCCATCGCAACACTGGGGTTCTACAGCCCGGCGAGGGTGATAGCCAAGAAAGGGGGCGGCGCTCGAGTAATCTTCAATTTACAGGAGCTGAACAAAATGATTACCAAGGAGCACTTCAAAATGGAGACCCTGTCTTCAGTGAGAGAAGCGATCAAACGGGGGTAATTTCAACATAACTGGGCTTGGAGGATGCATACCTCCACATCCCCTTACACCCGTCGGTCTTCCACCTGTTCCGTTTTGTGTCGGGAGGGGTGGTGTACCACTTCGAGGTATTACCGTTTGGTCTGTGCACCGCCCCCCATGTATTTATATCGGTAATGAAACCAATCATTGGGTTCCTGCACCAGAAAGGCATAAAAGTCCATGCATATTTGGACAACTGGTTGTTCCGGAAGGACTCGGCGTCACTACTGGCTACCGAGACACTGTACAGCTGCCACACCTTACAGATGCTGGGACTGGGTGTAAACTGGGGAAGTCACGACTGGAACCAGCAAGACAATTTACCTTCCTGGGGGCAGAGTTCAATACAGAAACGTTTCTAATCCAACCATCAACGGACAGGATCCAGGCAGTCCAAAAAGCGATATCCAACTTGAGAAAGAAAGAAATGACTACAGCAAGGCGGTTAAGCCAAGTAATCGGTCAACTGCACTCAATGGCAGCGCTAGTAGAAATGGGAGCGTGGCGCACAAGACCATTTCACTGGTTCAGAAACGTAGAATGGCGGAACAGAAAGAGTTGGGAAGACCCGTTGTCACTCCGAAAATTTACGGTGGACAAAGGGAGTTCCAATCCACTCGACAGCCCCAGCGATCCTTCTCTTCACAGATGCCTCGTTCGTTGGGTGGGGAGCACACATGGACCAGCAGCAGATAGTGGGCCAATGGACGACACAGGAAAGACACCTACACATCAATTGCCTAGAACTGCGGGCAGTGAGATATGCAATCCTGCTTTGGAGCGAGGCATTGGCAGGGACGGTGGTGACAGTCATGTGCGACAACACGTCTGCTGTCGCGTATATCAGGAGAGGAGGTGGCATCAAGTCACACTCTTCATACAGAAGGATCAGCTCTCTTCGAACTGTGTTTTCAGTTCCAGATCACCCTCTCCCCACAGCACATTGCGGGGAGGATGAATGTCCTGGCAGACGAGTTATCTCGACGGAATCTCATGCCGACAACAGAGTGGAAACTGACACAAACAGTCTGCCAGGGGATTTTCCAACAATGGGGAACCCCAATCATGGACCTGTT
Source organism: Lithobius niger (assembly GCA_023313725.1). NCBI lineage: Eukaryota > Metazoa > Arthropoda > Chilopoda > Lithobiomorpha > Lithobiidae > Lithobius > Lithobius niger. The sequence goes on along the minus strand of JAHWFP010000348.1, from coordinate 35,318 downwards.
TGCCACCAGACACAATGCGCAACTCCCGAACTTTGTGTCGCCCTACCCCGGCAGTAGACGGCTTAAGCATCTCCTGGAACGGGATTTGGGCCTACATGTTTTCCCCCGTTCGCCCTTCTCCAAAAAGTGATGAACAAGGTCCGATCATCAAGAGGAGAGTTCATATTAATAGCACCCAAGTGGCCGGCAGCTCCGTGATTTGTAGAATTGATGGAAATAAAACAGGAGGACCCGATCCCGCTACCGATACGACCCGATCTGCTCACACAACATGGAGGAAGAACAATGCACAGGAACCTCCAAGCACTACGTCTACACGCATGGAGACTATAAAAGAGAGCCTAGTATCGGAGGGATTCTCACATGGAGTAGCAGACCCGAATGCTCCATTGTCATAGGAAATCAACACTGAAGATCTATGAAAGTAAATGAAAACGATGGAGGGGCGGGTGTCGTAAGCACAGGATTGACGCTTGTGACCCAACCACTCAACAAATCGCACGATTTCTAGAATCCCTCTTCGTCAAGGGCTTATCCCCTATTGCAATAAAAGGATATAGGGCCGTGCTAAATTCGGTGTTGGCAATAATGGGGTAAAGTGATAGGACCCTGAACGTCACAATATCTAGACTTGTCCGCGCGTTTGGGATACAAAGACCGATGGTGAAGAAGATCCTGCCGTACTGGGACCTCCTCCGAGTCCTCCGGCACTTGTCGGGCAGTCCCTACGAGTTAATGGGACAAGCTCCCCTCCTACTGAAAACTCAGAAATCGGTTATCCTGCTAGCCTTGGCAACAGCATCCGGATAGTCCGAAATAGCGGCCTTTGCCAGAGATCGTGATTATCTACGACATTCACCAAGCTGGTCGACCATTTAGTTGCAACACCCACCAGAATTCCGAGCAGAAGCCCAAAAACCGGATGAAATACCAGTGGCAGTGGTGGTAAAAGCATTGACACCGTTTCTAAGTGGAGACGATGAGGATAAGATTCCAATGCCCAGTCAGGGCCTTGAGACACTATCTCCACGCCACGAGACACCTTGAAAGAGAATCCACGGCACCAAACTCAGGCGACATCGTAAAGAGAAGCTGGAACCCACTGTTCTTCAAAGTGAATCAACAGACAGGAACTTCGTCAGCGGAACCAGTAAGCCCATCAATGGTGGCAACGTGGATATGCCAAGTTATAGAGAGGGCTTACGAGGAGACAGGTGAAGAAAGGAACAGTCCCGTATCGGTGAAAGCACACAAACTGCGAACATTAGCTTCTTCATGGGCGTTCGCTGCAGGAACCCCTCTGGGTGAAGTAATGAACGCGTGCTCATGGAAAAGTAGAACGACGTTCATAGCCCACTATCTTAGGGATAGCCAAAATGTGCTCAGCCAAGAGCGGGGCAAGGGACACGTCAGGGCCGGAACAATTTTTCAGGGCAAACCTGGATCCCACTGACTCCAGATTACCCAGGTAAGACTAAGTAAGGAGGATGAAATAACATTGAACGTGTGTAACAGGTATTGAGATTCCCATGAGATGCGCTCGGGTTCGTCAAGTCCACGGTAAAGTTGGCCAAGACAGCACATAAAAGGTAAGTATTTTAGGATTCACGTAAAAACGTAATTTTAAAGGTAAAATTAGTTTTTACTTAATCCTAAAATTCTTACCTTGAGCCCGCCCACCTCCCACTTGACGAACCGAAACGTAAAATTGTAAGTGAGAAGGAAGTGGTGAGCACGCCTAGCGGCGACTAGCGCCACCACGAGAGAGGGAGTGCAACTTATGGGAAGCCAGAATTTAAGTTTAAATTTGGGACATTTGGACGCGGACCTATTTTAGGGACAAAATAGCACATAAAAGGTAACAATTTTTGGTTTAAGTAAAAACAAATTTTACCTTTAAAATTACTCTTTTCATGACGATGAAGATACTTTAGGAATCCCATTTATCTTAAGACCACGATTCAACCCTTTCACATCACTGGCAGAACCTCTACTAATACCTCTATCCTCCATTCAAGCTTCTACCGCCTGGCGTTCTGAAAATCAAGTCATCTCAAGGCATCTTCCCGTGTACAGCCCCGAACTGACCGTCGGCAACACAGTTCCAGATCAACCATTAACAAAGAAAAGGGACTCAATTCTACCCAAAATGTAATACTCTTAAACTGCACGGGTGGCTACGATCATCAAAGAAGCAGGAATTCTTGAGTCAAGCCATCAGAATCGCAAGCAAAGCCTTCTCAGAATGAACCAACAAGATCTATGTCAGCCACAGGAAGAAATGGTTCTCTTTGGTGTAACAGGGAAAAATCAATCCTATTCCCCCCCCCCCACCTCCCCATTTTCACCCATACTCCCGATCTCCTTTTCTGATTTGTTCAAGGAACATCTAAAAGGAGCCACCAAACTTGCCAATCGATCGGCCTTAACTCTGCAAAGACCAATCTTTGTGATGACCTTCACATGTCGTCACTCATCAAATCCTTTGAAGTAGAACATCCAAAATCCTTCGAGCTTTCCCTGTATAGGAACGATCAATTGTCTTGGATTCTCTAATTGAAAGAACCTCACGAACTACTTTCAAACAGCAACAATAATCTGCTCACTCGCAAGACGGTTGCCTGACGGCCTTGGCTGCAAGCCTACGTTGTCGTGAAATTCAAGCCTTGATTATCAACCCTTTTTCCGGCTCCTGGACCCTTATTTCACATATGTTTGCTTAACACCAAGATCTTCTTTCAAAGCAAGACACAAAGACCTTGTGAACCGTCAAAACCAATTGTTATTCCTATACTCTCAAGCATAATTGGTGACGAGCCTGACCGTCTCCTCTATCAATGTGCTTTTCACTTTTACGTTGAAAGGACTGACAGCAACAAATCCTGCAAAGGACGAAATCAATCTTTTCTTCCCTTCAAGAGAGACTTTGGTAAAACTTCCGCAAGTAAGAACGTAACTTGAATCAAGACAGTATACTTTCAAACATTATTGGTGACGAAACTGACCGTCTCCTCTGCCCTGAACGTGCTTTTCACTTTTACATTGAAAGGACGGATGGCAACAAATCCAGCAAAGGACGAAATCAACTTTTCTTCCCTTCAAGAGAGTCTTTGGTAAAACTTCCGCAAGAAAGAACGTAACTTGGATCAAGACAGTATACTGTAGACAGTATACTTTCAAACATTATTGGTGACGAACCTGACCGTCTCATATGTCCTGAACGTGCTTTTCACTTTTACGTTGAAAGGACTGACAGCAACAAGTCCTGCAAAGGATGACAGCAACCTTTTCTTCCCTTCAAGAGAGACTTTAGTAAAACTTCAGCAAGAAAGAACATAACTTAGATCCAGACAGTCACTGTAAACGCTTACGAAGCTTTGAATATCGACCATGCCAACAACAACATCATGAGCTTTACACAACACCATCCAGGCCCTGAGATCCTCGTAGCTGCATTTTGGAGAAGTACACCAACTTTCACATCGCAAGAGATGACAACGCAAGCCAATGGACCACACCATCTGAGCCCCATCATCATTCCCAAATGTGTTAACGCCCCCTTAAGCACTGTGAAGATAAAAAGTGTGAAGTTTGCAACTTTTGGGGAGATCCAGCTTGTCACCCTAGGGTGCCTATCAAGGTGGTACTCACTGCCAGTTTTGAGGAGGACTAACTGCAAATGCAAAAATTTACATGTAATGGATACAGAACGGCATACTAGAAACAAGAAATTGCCGACCCCTCGGCCGGGCCAGGTTTATTTTGTTTCTATTGCCTAAACAGAAATATAGAGTGGTCCACAAAAAACTTGACGACCCAACTTTTCTAGTTAGCACCCCTCAGAACCAGGAGAGGACAGAATCTTCCTGTTTCATTACATTTCATTTCTGTCCTCTCCTGGTTATGAGGGATGCTAACTAGAAAAATTGGACTTAAAAAAAGTTGGGTCGTCAGTTTTTTGTGGACCACCCTGTACATTACCTGTACCCACCCTACCTCCCCTCTTGAGCCACCACCTTGACATATCGAAAGGAAAAAGGATGGCTACCAGCCACGCCTTGGCGCCTTTATAGGAGGAGTGTGCTTGCGCATGCACACTGAGGTTATGCAGCTGGACGGCTCTGCACAACTAACCTCTAGGGAAAGATAGCATTCTGGAAAGAAATGCAAAAATTTGGAAGTAATGTATATTTCGGTCTAGGCAATAGAAACAAAATTCAGCCGACCCGGCTGAGGAGCTGGTAATTTCATTTTTTTATTCACTAAGTTAGTCCTGCAACAAAAAGGTTCAGAATCGATGTAGAAAGTTTGAATTGGGGCGCAATAACTGGCTCCTTTGTTGTGCCACACATCGTGCAACGTAAAAGAAAACGAGAAATTTCTATTGAACATTGTAAAACGAAAAAAACAAAACACAGGTGAGGAAACTGAACTAACTAGGCTTGGGAAGTATACCCCTCAGCCGCCGCGCCGCATTTTTCTGAATCAGCCGAACAGCCGCCAAATATTTTTCAACCGCCGCCAAAAAAAAAAAACTAGACTAGAGCCGAAAATTTTGAAATTTCAATGTATCAAAATGAAACGAAACAGTCATGAAATTCGTTGTAACTTGTCTCTAACAGTAACCTGCTCTCGACTGCCTAATTTTTCATAGTTTTGAAACCATATTCACTTGCAAGCAACTTATGCGCACCATGTATTTGTGTGGTCATTAGCATGCATGGTTACTTTCGATTTTGTTTTTAGGGTTCGAATAGTAATAATCAGGACACATGGCTGTGGAACCATTCCTTTAAAAAAAATAAGTGATGTGGCTCTGATTTTTATTTCAAGGGTTCTTTGTTAATTTTTTCTTTTTAAGTTTTTTTTCATTTGTGATTCATCTAAAAATCCATTAGGCCTGTTTTGGGCGGGGGGGGCCCCCCCGGCCATTTAGTCATTTTCTTCTGCAGTGAGTTTCATCTTTGATATCTTTGCTTCATTTCAAGCGATTTAGCCGAAAATGGCCATCAGTGGCCGAACTTATAGTTAGCCGATGGTGACCATAAAATTGGTGGCTGGGCACAATTTAGCCGACATTTCTGTTAGGCCGGCTGAAAATGACAAAAGAATGCGGCTGAGGGGTATATTGGAAAGATAATGTCTTATTAAGAAATCTTTGTAACTAATAAGAAAATGCCGCTATATTTCAGGATACAACGAACTTGCGTAAGATTGTGCACCGGATTTTATTTTCTTCATGACATTCTTAGGTTTTTTCTTATCCAATTGATTTTAAGCTGACTGTAGGACTTATGGGTTAATATTAGTTACTGTTTTGCATTCTAGTGCTAACCCTTTACAAAATAGCCGTAGTAACTTGGGCGATTCAACCTGCACGGAAACAGAATCAATGATGAGTTCCAGAAGAGGTGAGCGGTGTTTCTCTTTGGTTTTGTAACGTTTGAAAATGTTTATTTTTGCGAGCTGTCGGCTCTTTTGTTTGTAGGCAATTATCAGTGTTTTACATATTTTCGGCAACATGAATGAAGTTTTTGGTTTTTGGCCAAGGTGGGAAATTTTTAACACCGTACAAGGTCACTTAAAAAAAAAAGAAAGTTGGTTCTCAGGACTTGGCCTTAGAAGGATGCAGGCGGACTAGTTTTTATTTTATTACCTTTTATTTTGCTAGGTTGAGATTATTTTAAGTTTTTTAAGTCCAATGCCATTTTTAGCATTCCCACTGATAACATCTATAACGGTGCCTGCCATTAACAGGCTGCATGCCGTAGTAAAATAAATTTTAGTAAAACAACTAAGCAGTCTATGAGCATAAAAAAATATTTGTAGACGTAATAATCACACCGTAAAAGATATATACGGGACTATCTCGTTACGCTTTAATGCAACTAAAAAAAATACAACTACAAAAATGCTAATAAAAATCACAGGAAATCTGCACAGAGAATAGCATATCAACACAATCTCTAGTTACTGCAATTGCTGCTGGTACAGGTACTGGCAAATATTATACTTGGAAAATATTTCTACGTTGGAATATTGGGGGAATATTTCGTAGTACCTCTTAGAATATATTTCAGTAGGCTAGTGGAAAAATAAATTGCACAACATTCGGTGAAATCGATTTCAGCATACGTTTTAAAATACATTGCACAGTATATGACAAAATATATTTTAGAGTGCATTTCGAAATGCATTTTTTGTGTATTAAAAAATTTATAATAAATACATCATCTTAAAATATATTTCTTGTTTGCCAAAACATATTAACCTAATAATTTTGCATTTCATTGTCCCCCTGGAGGCTTTTCGGTTGTGTACAGCCGCCTGCTTGCATGTTCCCACTGCGCACGTGCGGTGCAGTCCTCCTCTATATAAGCGAGAGCGTGGCCCATTTCGGCATTCATTTTCCTCCAGAGGTTCCTTCCGTCACCTCGCTCGTCTAGACTCACTTTTCGTCCAGGAATTTGGATTTTCGCCTTTCGCGACATCTATGGCAACCGCCGGAGACGTGTCAGCCCATGACGGCCTTTCGGCCAACGCCCCGGCTTTGGATGCTGCGCTCCTCCCTGCTTTTCCGTTGCCTCCCCATGACGACCGCTGGACATCCGGTCTAGACGTGGCTCGCACCCCACCCGCCCGACGGCCAACGCACCCCACCACCGCCCGACCTCTCGTCCTTAGAGGAAGACCTTCGGCAAGCCAAAGCACTCTTCCGCGGAGCCAAACGGAAACTTCAAGCCAGAAAGGCCTCAATTCGCCTCTTGACCCTTCATCTAAATCCTCACGCAGAGATCATAGCGTAACTTGCAGCGAAACCCACAACCTAGTTGATTCGGTATTTCGTCAATACGCTAAATCTATCCCTATACCCCCGTCATCGTGTTCTTCGTCCGTACGTTGGACCAACACTCAAGAATGGGTTGCTTCGACAGTCAGCCACGACAGCCGCAAACGCCACCTTCCCGCTCCCGCACCGCCAGTCAAGCACCGTAGACTTTCTACCCCTCCGGCCACAGTTAACGCACCTCCCGCCGTCGTGCCACTCGCCGTACCAGCCGCAGCCAAACACATTCAGTTTACGGACGACAACACAGACGACCTAACCATTCCTCTTGCATCTCTACTCTAAGACAGTAGAAGAAACTGTTCCGGACTGTTTTCTGTGCAAGCCTTCTCAGTCTGCCGACGCTCCGGTAATTAACCGAGACCTCAAGACCGGCTTTGGTTTCGCCCTTCGCGACAAAGATGCCAAACCCCGCAACCTTTTAGGCCAATCAACGACGCTCCTCACTTACCTCCTCTGAAACGGCGGCTCTCTTTTGGGCAAGGGGGAACCCTTACAACTGGACACGGAACCACCAGCCCCCTGGTCCGGCCATGAGTCATGTTTTTTCCGCCCTTTGGCGACGGTGCTACCAACCCCAAAAAATTTGACACTTACCCCGAATGCGAGTTTCTTTGCAGTGAAGTGAAGATGGATTTCGGATCCGCCCTCACCATCCCCAAACGAATTGAGATCCCTTTTTCTTCCTATCGACAACGATAAGCGCCTACGCTTGAGCCTTCGTGCAGCTTCCCAGGCCTATGTTTTAAACACCGCAGTTAAAGCATTATGCGAGAAACTCTCGGCCGACGCCAGCCCCTAAGAAATTCGCAACCGTTCCTCACTCATCACACAACTTTTTCAGACGGCAAGTTTCGCGACTTACCGCTCATTAAATTGGGCAACTCAAGCCTTATTCAATAACACACTATTGCTAAGAGAAGCAGCCCTCAAATTCGCCAACAACTTAAATGAATCAAAAAGACACCGACTCCGGAACCAGCCGTTTCACGAGTCAGACACCCTGTTCCGGGGTCTAATTCCAACCTTAGCGTCTCATTTGGACATCTCCCGCATACCCAAGCCTTTTCGTCAAGACAAGTCTTCCTTTCGTCCCTACAAAATAAATAAACAATGAACCCCATCTGCTGACTGGAACAAACCACCCACTTCCACTAAGGCCCCACGGAACAACAACCCGAACACTCAAACGAACCAGCCCTTTCGGCCTGAACAACAACCACACTCCCGTCCCAACCAGCGAAGCCATCAAAAGCGCGCCGCAACGCCCGATTGCCGCAGCTGTTACTCCTCGCTGGGCGGCCGCAGCTCCCTCCTGCTTTCCGGTCGGAGCAAAACTTCGTCAATTTTACCCAGCATGGGAAAGGCTAACTCGCAACACGGAAATCCTTTAAATAACCAAAAAGGGTTTTCGCCCAACGTTTCTAACGGACCCACCTTTAGCAAACACTCCTCCGAAAAACTTCAAATCACCAATTTCCAAATCCCTTTCGTCCGAGATCGCTCTCCTTGTCGCGAAAAGAGCAATTCCTATACCTATTCGCCACGAGGCACAATGCCAGACTTCGTCATTACATCAGCCCGCGACCAAGCAATAGCAGTCGACGCCCTGACGTTCCCATGGCACAACCTCTACGCATACCTGTTCCCACCATTCAAACTCCTTCCACGAGTATTGCAGAAAGCCGAAGAAAGCCAAAGCCTCTTCCTCCTCATAGCTCCGTTCTGGCCGTCAACACCTTGGTTTCCACTCCTTCTGTCTCTACTAGTCGACACCCCAAGAAGCCTCCCTCTTTATCCAGATCTTCTGTCACAACAAAAAGGTTCAAAACTCCATCCAAACCTACCGAATCTAAACGTTCACGCGTGGCTACTATCATCAAACTCCTTAAGAAGGCAGGAATTCACAAAGACGATGCCATCTGAATCGCCTCAAAGGCCACAAGAGATTCCACAAATAGAATGTACGACAGCCACTGGTCCAAATGGTTTCATTGGTGTTAACGCAAGGAAAATCAGTCCAATCGATCCCTCTCTGCCTGAACTACTGAGGTTCTTCACGGACCTCTTCAACATCGACCATCTCAAAGGCTCAACAATCCTTGTCTACCGCTCAACTCTAAACTCGGTTTTCAAGGCAGCAGACAAAACCAATCTTCTCGAAGACTACCGGATCTCAGCACTCCTCCTTTCCTTCGAAAACAATCGCCCCACAACCAGCAGACTCATCTCTGACTGGGACATAGCAATCGTCCTACAATCATTAATAGAAGCCCTCTACGAACCAATGCAAGACAATTCCCTCCACCTCCTAACCAGGAAAACCGTCTTCCTCGTAACACTTGCAGCAAGTGCCCGCAGTTCTGAAATCCAAGCCCTATCAGCAGACCCAGCGTACTGCATCTTCGGCCCAAACTTTTCTTCAGTCACACTCCACCCTATAGCAGGATTTCGTGCCAAAACACAAAAACCATCCGAACCACCAAAACCAATCACTTTTTCGGCACTCTACAACCTAACAGGCGACAGACCTGAAAGATTACTCTGCCCCATCTGCGCACTACGCTTCTACCTCACCTGAACCCAACATGAGGACATTCATAGAGGTAGGACCCAACTATTCCTGCCCGTAGACCATCAGACAGGAGAAACCTCGGTTGCTATTACCTCACGTTGATAAAGAAAACTATCGACATAGCCTACGACAAAGCCAATCTGAGCAGGAAAAGAGCAACAGCACACGAAGTCAGGACAATTTCGACATGATGGGCACACCACAACGCCATCCCAATTGATGAAATTCTTCAAGCAGCTTCCTGGCGTCACTCAACGACATTCAACTCCCACTGCCTGAGGAACATGTCAAGAGAAGAAGAGGGACTACACCGGCTGGGACCAATCGTCGCAGCCAGAACTGTATCAATCCCCCTTAAGCATATTCAGAACGAAGTAGAAGCAAGTCACCCCTAGAAGGAAGCAAGCCATCCATAAAAGGAAGCAAGACCCTCAAACAACGGTCCTTTTCAGGGCCACCATACCCTACGAAAGAGATCCAACTTACTGTTTCATCACCATGTTCTGAATAAAGTGCAAATTTTTACTAGTATACACAAATTTCGGGGGAATGCCTGCTTGTATCCCGGGGCGCCCCGTCAGATCGGTTCCCGCCACCACGTTTGACGAGGTCAGCTGATAATGCAAAATTATCAGGTTAACATGTTTTGGCAAACAAGAAAGAACATTTTGCCGGCCCTCGGCCCGACCGGCTAAAAATGGTTTCTTTTTTGCCTAAAATATACTTAACCAAGGACCCTCCTTGCCTCCCCCCTCGAGTCACCGCCTGACAGATTGAGAGGAAAATAAATGCCGAAATGGGCCACGCTCCCACTTATATAGAGGAGGACTGCGCCGCAGATGTGCAGTGGGAACATGCAAACAGGCGGCTATACACAACCGAAAAACCTCCAGGGAGACATCACATTGGGGACAATGTAATGCAAAATTATCAGGTTAATTATGTTTAGGCAAAAAAAAAACATTTTTAGACTGCCGGGCCGGCAAAATGTTCTTTCTAGTTGCCTTGAAAATGTCCTTTACCTTTTTTATAGCATTCTCCTTCTCAAAATGCTGTTCAATCTAGAGAAATTAAATCGAAGATGTCCTTCTGGTTCGCTACCTACTGCGCAGCCTCCTTCATATAAAAGCCGAAGCGGAGCGGTATGCTCACCTTTTCTTCTCTAGCCGCCGAGCTGTTCACTTCCATCCGGCTGCGTTCCTTCATTCACGTTCCGCATCCCACGCATTAAGAAACGATACAACTGCCTCAAACTTCAATTCAAGGCCCGGAAAGTTGCTGCCTTATTGGCCTCCTTTGTAGGCCCGCAACTAACTCCTCTTGTTTTATCTTCGCCTCCTCTTGTTTTATCTTCGCATTCCTCCCAACCTTCGGTTAACGACCGTTCCGTTACTCAGAGGAACGACCAACCCCTCACTACTTCTCAAGTGCATAATCTCATGGCCTCTTCCCTTCGGAACTTTACGCGCAAGTTCCAGTTTCTGACTACCCTTCATCGTGACTAAGCTTCGGTTCCTAAGCGATGCCGATCCTCCACAACCGTACCTGATGATCTGCCTCCGCGTCCCATTCCACAGGTTCCACTGCCAATTCCGCCCGTCTCTCCTGCGGACGAAGATCTCAATCCTATTATTCTCCATGGCCCGTCCCGGTTCCTGAACACCTCCGCATCCGACTGCACCTAGTCCTCTGCCGGTTCCGCCCGCAATCATACCTCCAGGAAAGGGAATTAAGCTCTCTAAAACACGCCATTCCGGTTCAGCACGTGCCAATCCACTTCACAGCATTCCTCTACATCGGTTCTCCTTGGCCTGCAGCCGTTCCAATCCTGCGTTCCGCCTGCACGAATTGGTCTACAGTTCCCCAAGCCCTATTCTTGGACTTCTGGATGTGTTCCTCACGGGACGCTTTTCACACTCCTCCCGATCCCCAGCTCGGGGGAGTAGGAGGGACGGGGTCGCTTGCTCCCATTCGGAACGACAGCATCACGTTCCTCATCACCCTTCCTTCCCCTTACTAGACCTCTGTCTGTAAAGCAGAGACAGTGAAGGACGCTTCCCACCACATTAAGGTAATGGTATTTTCTTCTGCCTTTAGAGACACCAGCATTTACTAATGCTTTCTTGTCACGGACAACGTTCCGTTCCTCGTAGTTGGTCCGCCTCGACTTCGGACTAGCATCTTAACCTTTCAAGACCTTATTTCCCCCCTCCACTTAACACTGGGAGATCTATTGCCTACACCACGTCCAGTTCCCATTCTTCGTTCCCCCAGTACATTCAGGGTACTGGCAATATTACATTACAATTCCGCCGGTTCCGCCGGCACGGTTCCATGGTCCCACCACTGTCTTCATTTCGCCTGACTACATCTCCCGCAAGCCTCGTTACAACAAGAATCGCCAAAATCGCCAACAACGTTCCGTCCCGTCCTCCAAGCCTGATTAACCTAAGGACGATTGGAAGATCACGAAACCCCTAGACCCTGATCCGCCTCCAATGCCATGTTCCGCATCTTCCGTTCCATCTCATTCCCAGGGACGAGGACGTGGTCGTTCCCTGGGCCGTCCCTCCACTCCAGACAGACGACAACGTTCCTCCTCTCGTTCCCGCAACAGGGGACGCAATAATTACTGATGTTCCACCTCCCCCACAAGAAGTAGAGGGACATCTTCGGTTCCATGTCAAAGCTTGGCAGAAAGTAACCTCCGATTCAATAATTCTTTCAGTTATTTTAAATGGCTTCAAGCCAAAGTTTTTACAGAAACCCCCTGTGTAAGATCCACCCTAGGAACTAGAAGCACCAGCCCCCGTTCCGGTCCGGACGGAAATAACGTCCCCTCTTCAAAAACAAGCAATTCATGTTGTGTTGCCCCGTTCACCCCTGGCTTTTACAGCAGCATCTTCTATGCAGCAAGAAATCAGCCGGAACGCGCCTCATTTTCAACTTGAAACCACTGAATCAATTCATCATCAATCCACATTTTAAAAATGGAAACGGTCTCTTCCATCCGAGACTCATTACAACCCAACAATTGGACAGTGTCACTAGATCTTGTGGACGCATACTTTCACATTCCGTTTCATGCATCTGTCCGCCACCTATTCCGTTTTCTGCTAGACGGAACGGTGTTCGAGTTCCTCTGCCTCCTCTTCGGACTGAATGCCGTCCCACGCATCTTCACCGTGGTCCTATGCCCCGTTCTCACCTATCTCCACCAGCAAGAACTGCCTTCTGCCCCATCCCAACCAGTCAACACTGTCCAACAATCTACACAACATCGTGTGGATCACCTGGGTCTGGGCATAAACCTTTCAAAATCTCGTCTCCACGCCGCTCAATCTTTCGTGTTCATAGGGGTATTCTTCGACCTCAAACACTCAACAGTCATGCCATCTCCGGAACGCATTGAAATTCAACTACGTTCGCATTCCTCGGTAACGCCGTTCCCATGCCACAAGCTAAAGGAAAGCCGAAGGGTGGTTCATTGTCCCGTACTCCTCGTTGTTCCGCGCCCCCACAGGCTTTGCCGGTTGCGGACAATGTTGAAATTCTTGAACTGACACGGAACAGGATTCGTTGGAACAAGCGCTTTCACCTCCGATCCCTTTCTTCCGAGTCGTCCCTGCCAGTACCCTGCAACTACGTCCCCAATTCCCTGTAGCCAGCCTCCGCCGGTACGGGACCTGCATTCTCTTTCCGAGGAGCTTTCGCGAACAAAGGAGCGGTATGCTTGCCCTCAACTCTGACTCAAAGCCCGGAATATTGCTGCCAAACTGGCCTCCTCCATAGGACCGCAACTCACTCCTCTGGACTTGTCTTCGCATTCCTCCCAACCTTCGGTAACTGGACGTTCCGCCACTCAGCGGACCGACGATCCACTCACCTCATCCTAAGGGCGTACTCTTATGGACTCTTCCCTCCAAACTTTTAAACGGTGGCACCAGTCTGAACTTATACTTCGTCTTGGCTTGCTTCTATCCCTAAGCGTCTCCGTCCTTCCATGAGGACGCTGGTCCCTCTACAATTCCGGATAATCCGCCTCCACGTTCTGTTCCGCCCGTTCATCCTGCGGACGACGACTTTGATTCTTATTACTCACCTGACCCGTCCCTTTCAGATCAACCTGGCCCTCCGTTCCAAGGGGATCCTGCTCCCTCGAAGATCCTACTTCCTGAACTATTAAAGACTGTTGAAGGGATCATTCCGGATTGCTTCCTATACATGCCTTCCTCCACCTCCGACCCAGTCTCCAAGAACCGTGGCCTTGCAACTGGTTTTGGCTTTGGCCTGCATGACTAACTCCCACAACAACCTCAATTGTTGGGACAGTCAACAACACTTCTCACCACATCACTCAGGACCGGCGGCGTCCTCCTTGGTAACGGAACGCCTCTCGAATTGAATAAGGATCCACCTTCACCTCGACGGGCCGTGAACTTTACCTCTTCCGTCCCATCGGAGAAGGAACGGCCAATCCAATAAACTTTGACACTTTTCCTCAGTCGGAATTCCTCACGCTGATGGGCAAAATGGCACGAAAAATGGCAAGACCGTGTGGCACGAAATTGTTGTGACACGTGCAGTGTGTTGTCGTGCCGCTCTCGGTATCAAGATGTCGGCGAGGACGGACGTGTGCCAGCAGAGAGACGAGATGGTTAGTCAACCAGGTGGGCGTTAGCTTATTGAATGCTACAGTGCTACGCCTTGGACTAACCAAGTCTAACGATTGGCCTAGAACGGCCGTAGCTGCGTGGCCGATCGTCAGAACCGCTGCAAGAGTGCAGCAACGTGACGCCGCCTAGCAATCGATGCCACCCTGCCCGACTTTGAAGATCCGCAGAAAAGGGAAGGTAATTATTATCCAGCCCATAGGTAAATTCCTACTTCCCAACAAAAAGGGTTATGGGCCCAGCAATGACTCTTTTCAGTCCTGGATACGAAGGTTTTTGAGCCAAAAAGGTTGGAGGACGACGCTACCAACTTTAAAAAGACGGAGAATCCCGCGGCCGCCATCTTGTTTGTTGTCGTTCGTCGCGATTAAGGTAACGAATACGAAGACAGATTCTGGGGTCAAATGATTTCAAACGCTGTTCAAAAAAGATTTAAAGTGTCAAGACGGACATTTAAATTAAAATTTGTGCAAAATTGAACAACCAGAAGTGACATTTGAATGCGTTTGAATTTTCAAAAGTGAAAACTAATTGACTGACCAGGCTGTGGTGATCGATCAGAAAACCGAGACCGAATGGCGCCAACTCAAGATACGAACGACAGTCACGTGTTTAAAGTAAACAAACCTGCCGAGATGAATAAATTGAAGAAATTTTTCGCCTTCAGAGGTCTGCTAAGGTGCAGGATGTGGAAGGGACAAGGCATGCGTGACTACCTAGAAAACGTTCAAGGGCTAGCGAAATTAGCTACCAGTGCATGATGCAACTGGATCACCGAGGAACTCGTCGCAATGCTTATGCTTGGAGGACTGTCGGACAATTACGAGAATGAACTCCTGAAAACCGAAGGCTACACAACTGGTGAAGTTAAAGCTCTTCTACTAGAAGACGACCGGCGTCGTAGATGGTTGAAGAAGAGGAGTAAACCAACTGGTAATAAGCTATTGGTTAGGCCGACGAACGGGAAGCACTCGGGTGACAGACGGCCAGAAAACAACAGAAGAGTGAAAGAAAAACCCAAGTGTTTTGCAGGCCGAAAAGAGGGACATTTCGCTAAAGTGTGCCAGCAAAAGGGGACTAGTAAACGTGCTAGTATTTTGTCTAAACAAGACTCGTCACCTCCCAAAGCAAAACAGAAGTACGTAGACATGAAAGTTGCCACAGTTACATTGCAAGGGATGCTAAAGAAGAGAAATCGTAAAAAGCCTAACAGAGGAGGTAGTTCACCAGTAACAGAAAAGACTGAAGTGATTAAAACCCACAAATCACCGAGCCAATAGTGGGGGAAGATGGAAGGTCAATTAGGAAGACTGATCCCACCACTAGGTCATTCGTTAAACAGAAAGCTGTTCTAGAGGAACGAGTGCAAAACGCAATTGACCATGGGACGAGAACGGCTCGAAAGCAACCCTATCCAATGTCGGTCGCCACTCGCCATTTGGCGAATGGAAATCAGCAGTTGGCGACCTGAAATTTAGCCTTACTAGCCAAAATGGCGACTAGCAATAGAGAATGACACTCAAAGAGCAATATCTCGGGAACCGTACAAGTTAGAGACGAACGGTTTGCGCCGTTATGCTCAGATTTATAAGGGCTACGTAAATGCTTTATCGTCATTAATACTGGGGCTAAGGAGAATTTTACAATTTCGTAAATGCATGAATTAGAAAAACCATGCATCGCGCAAGATGTCATTGGTATGTGGCGAGTAGAAATTGTTAAGTGGCGAGTGCTCTGTAAGGTCTACCCGCCAAGTGGCAATTGCTATTGGATTCACATTCGAGAGGTTTGCTCGAAAGAAAAAGGTTGTTTCGAGGAGTTTAGGCAAGATTTTAGAAGCGGCTTTTGGCAGCGATGATGGTGACAAAACAGTAATCATGGTGGACCATGAAGAGGTGTCGGGAAGTGAGCTTAGCCCAAGGACAAGGTTCCTGCAAACCACAAAGCCAAGGAAGTGATAGTTGGGGAAAGCCGCAACCAGCAAGTAGCAGTAGATGAACGGGCCACTTCACTTACAAAAAGTAGAGCACCTAAATCAGCAGTTGCAGACGTGCAACAGTTTCCCGGAGGCTTAGAGTTAGAAAAGGCCAACGATGAACAAGCCATCTCAAGTACGAAGTCTGGTGGTGAACCGGGAAACCAGACAGGTGTTGTAAAAGTACAACAAGGACCTAACGGTATAAGTACCGAAGTGATTAAGCTTCGATGCAATTTGTCGCCTAGGTCGGCAAAGAGGCAACGAAGAGCTCTTGCAGAAGCAGAACGTGAAGCATGAGCTGAAAAAGCTAGGAAGATTGCGCTGCCGAGTGCTTCATCTTTAGACTTCGCAGAGAGGTTCGACTTACTGAAGATAGATTGGACCAGAAGCAGTGATGGAAGTCTGGTGCCACAAGTTGATCACAGACTACATGATCAAATGGTTGAAAGCCTCATCCGAGGAGAAGGCCCAGATGAAACTGCAAGATAAGAAGTTTCACGAAGAGATGAAACGGAAGAGGTCGACAAGCAACTGTCCGGGACAGAAGTCGAGAAGACCTCCAGAAGAGTCCTGTCTCAGAAGAGAGGCAGACCACTCACTAGGAAGTGAGACCCCACTCAGGTTTTGCAGCCTGGCCACGAGTGGGGGTTATGTTGGGAAAAATGGCACGAACCATTTTGGCGGTTCGTGTCCAGACTTCAAAGACAGCGAGCCACGACATTGTTGTGACACGTGCAGTGTGTTGTCGAGCCGCTCTCGGTATCAAGATGTCGGCGAGGACGGATGTGTGCCAGGGCCTTAGTTTATTGAAAGCTACTGTGCTACGCCTTGGACTAACTAAGTCTAACGATTGGCCTAAAACGGCCATAGCTGCATGGCCGATCATCAGAACCGCTGCAAGAGTGCAGCAACGTAACGCCGTCAAGCGATCGTCGCCATCCTACCCAGCTGAGAAGATCCACGGAAAAGGGAAGGTAATTATCCTGCCCATCCTTCCCAACAACTGTGACACTTATCCTCAGTCGGAATTCCTCACGCTGATACCAAACTGGATTTTGGCTCCGCCCTCTATCTTCCTCAACAAGCTGCGGTTCCTGTTTGTCCTACGTGACAACGACCGCATCCTCCGCCTTGGACTTCGTGCTGCGTCCCAAGCGGACGTCCTCAGCACTGCCGCTAACGCACTGTGTGAAAGGCTCTACGCGGATCCTCCTCCTGACAACACCAGCCAACTGGCATTCCTCATCAATCAAGTTTTTAGGAAGAGTTGCTTGCTACCTACCCTGCCATGAATTGGTTCACGCGCACGCTCTTCAACTCCACACCGCATGCCTTCGATGCAGCGAATTACAGGCTCTTTCTGCCACAGAAAAAGACTGCTACTTTCTGCCTAACTGCACTGGTGTAACACTGACTCCGAGAACATCGTTCCATGCTAAGACTCAGAAACCCGACGAACGAACCTGTCCCTTCATCATTCCTTCGCTGTCAACTATCCTAGGTGACGAAGAGGAACGGGCTCTCTGCCCAGTCGGGGCTATTCGTTTCTGTCTAAAGGCCTTCAAACCTATACAACGGGGACGCTCTCAGTTGTTTCTCTCTTTTAGTAACAAAGTCGGTACGACTTCAACACGCATGATTGCCACCTGGCTTAAAAGTGTTATCGTGCAAGCCTACAAAGCACTCGACATCAACTGCATCTGTGAAGGCATCAGCGTAACGGCCCACGAACTTCGTGCAATATTCACGTCCTGGACTCATTACAGCAACATTCCCATCACTGACATAGTGGAAGCTGCCTCTTGGGGACATCCCACAGTCTGCAAGTCCCATTATCTCCGGGATATGTCCCATCAAGCTGAGGGAATTTACCGTATCGGGCCATTCGTAGCTGCCCGACGTATACTTTGACCTCGTTTACAGACTAACTTTTCTGTGAAGGGAACCGGTCGCTACCTGAGGGCACGTGAGTCAAATGGCGCCCGCCGCCTTGACAAGGTCTATGGGATTGCTATAAAAAAGTCAATGGATATTTGCAAGGCAATTAGAAACTCCAAAATACCAGTATTACCTGGTTGATTTTGGTTTCTATTGTGTTTTGAAAATATACATTACCTTGGTTCCGCCCTCCTACCCTATTGTCTCCATTTGGGCACAATAGAGGTCCGAAAAGGTGAGCATACCGCTCCGTTTCAGCTTTTATATGAAGGAGGCTGCGCAGTAGGTAGCAAACTGGAAGGACTTCTTCGATTTAATTTCTCTAGGTTGAACAGCATTTTGAGAAAGAGAATGCTATAAAAAAAGGTAATTTATATTTTCAACAGGCAATAGAAACCAAAATCAACCAGGTAATATTGGTATTTTGGAGTTTTAAAAAAATATTTGCCTAAAAACATGTAGCTAGTGCTTGCTTACGCTTCCAACTCCCACTTACCTTCTCTAGTTACAAATCATT
This sequence comes from Lithobius niger, assembly GCA_023313725.1. Classification (NCBI taxonomy): domain Eukaryota; kingdom Metazoa; phylum Arthropoda; class Chilopoda; order Lithobiomorpha; family Lithobiidae; genus Lithobius; species Lithobius niger. The sequence goes on along the minus strand of JAHWFP010000348.1, from coordinate 16,790 downwards.
ACACTAATCAACTTATAGTACATTATTATCATTATTATTAATTTGATCTAGAAACTATGAGCTTGATCTAGAAACACTAATCCTGAAGAACGACGAGTGTACAAGTGAAACTGTGCAAGCAACAAACGATCCATGAAATGAACTTGTTGTTAATCAAATGCACTAAACAAAGTAAAAAAAAAAAAAAATTCATAAATAAGATTTTTGAAAACTTTGATGAATATTGGAAAGAAGAAAGGAAATATCAAAATACTGGTCAAGAATTGCAAATCTTGCATTTAAATATTAGAAGTCTAAGAAAAAACTGGGACAAATTTATTTTAATAACAAACAATGATGTACTTTTTTGGGATTTAATTATCTTAACAGAAATTAATATTAAAAAAGAGGAAATTGATCTATATAACATTAAAAATTTTACAAAAAAAACTATTACAAGAGAAAACACAAACCGTGGAGGAGGAATAATGATCTTTACAAGAAACTATAATTGGGGCAAACAATGCATTAGTAATGAATTTTATCTCCACAAATCAAATCTTTGAAATATGTGTAATTTACAGAAAACCTGATAGCAATAAACTTAATTTTATTGCAGATTTAAAGAGTTTATTTAATAAAAAAATGAAAAAAAAATACAACATATATCTTGATTGGAAATGTAAACATTGATATATTGCAGACGGAAGACACAAATAAAGATAAGTTTGAACAGAATATAATTGATAAGTACCAAAACTGCATGGCAGAACTAGGATTTGAAACCTTAATTGACTCTCCGACACATGTTGAATTAACAAAAAGAAAGAAGAATAATGATTACTACATACAAAAATCATGTATTGATCACATTTTATTTAAAAGTCTGCATAATACTGGGAATGGTTCAACGGTTGAAATAAAAATCGCGGATCACTATTTCACTGCATGCAAAGTAAATAAAAAAATCACAAACACTGCAAATAAGAAAATACATAAAAAAGAAAAAAGTAACTTAAAGGATGTGGATTTTAATCAACAAATACATTACAACGATCAAAAAATAAACGATGAGTTAAATAAAATTGACTGGAATATATTGAATACATGTAAAACTGGAAACCAAGTATACCAAGAAATTGTTGATACAATCAATTTAATTTATTCAAAGAATATAAAAGTAAGAAAAAGTAAAACAAAACTTAGTATAAGTAATGGAAGGAAAAAATGGATCACAAATGAAACAATTGGATTGATTGAAAAGAAAAATAAACTTTGGAGAATGCTAAAAGTAAGTGATACTGTAAACAAAGAAGAATCTGACAAATACAAAAGATTGAAAAAAATAGTTGAAAAAAAAATAAATGAGGATAAGCAAAACTATTATAAAAACGTTTTGGAAAATAACAAAAAGGATAAAACAATGTGGGAGACTGTTAAGCAACTTACAGGTGAATACCACACAAAAACAAACATTGACCAACAATTAAAAAAAACCTTTAAAGGAGAAGAAACTGAAGTTACCTGTAAGAAGTTCAATCTAAACTTTGGTCAGCAAGTGCCAAAACTTAAACTGGTAAAAATAGAACACAGCATTTCTTAGAAGGAAAACTGTATAGTAAAAAATACCTTGATAAAAAAAAAGGAAATAAAAAAAATCAATATACAATGTTTATTTACTATGCGACAGACACAGAAATAAAACAAATAATAAAAGAACTAAAAAAGACAAATTCAACTGGATTTGACAACATTAAAACAGTGCATATTAAAGAAAATTATGAAAATTTTGCAGTTGCAATACGGTTGTTAATTAACAAAATGATAGACGAAGAAAAATGGCCAGAACAATTAAAAATCCAAATCTTAAGCCCTATTTATAAAAAAGGAATACATACTGATTATAATAATTATCGACCAATCTCTCTTCTGTCTGTTATTGATAAAATTGTCGAGAAATTTTTTGCAAATAAAATAAGAAATTTTTGTGAAAAATTTAAATTATTGTCAATACATCAATATGGATATACTCAACGCAAAGGAACCAACGACTTACTAACTGAATTAAATGAAAAAATTACACAAGCGTTAAACAATGGAAAGTATGTCGGAGCAATATTAATTGATCTTCAAAAAGCATTTGATTCTTTCGATATAAATATTTTAATTTCAAAATGTAACCAAATTGGAATTAGACGGAAAATGCTACATATTTTAAAAAGCTACTTAACAAATCGAAAATCAACTGTAAAAATAAATGATGCTTTCAGTGAAGTAAATGAAATAAAATATGGAGTTCCATAGGGCTCTGTATTAGGACCTTTGTTATTTTTAATATATACAAATGACATCCACGAGCTAATTGAAAATACATTTTTTTATCTGTTTGCAGATGATATGATTCAATTATCCATAAACAATACTGAAGAAGATATGAAATATAATTTACAGAAGGATTTTGATATAATAAACTGCTGGTTCATTGAAAACGAATTATACATTAGTGAGGACAAAACAATAACAATGATAATTACTGTACCCAAAATGAAGCTTAAATCAAAATTTGAAATTTTCGTACATGGCGAAAACTGTAAATATATTAACCCCGGAAATAGAACTGATTATAATATTGCAATAAAACGTGTAGAACACTGGTAATAAAAGAAGAGACAAAATATTTAGGAATTACAATTGATAATCACTGGAATTTCAAAAAACATGTTAAAAACACCATAACAAAGTTAAGACTAGTTTTAGCCAAACTGTATCAAATAAACAACATACTTGATTTTAAAAATAAAAAAATTTTGTATGATGCCTGGATTGATAGCAAACTAACATACGCAATTGAAACCTACGGTTTCGCAACCGGTTACATAATTGATAAACTACAAAAAATTCAAAATAAGATTGTCAAAGTTTTATTTGGAAACAAACAGAAAAAAACTTAAGAAATCTTTAAAGAAATGGAAATCTTACAAATAATAAAATTAAGAGACCTAATGATTATTAAAAATAACTACTTTGAAAATACTCACAAAAACATAAACCAACATAGAAAACGGGGATTAAGAGAATACAAAAATAGATTTATTTTACCTCGTTTTTTCAACACGTACGGCACTAGAAATAAAAAGTATTATGTACCAACTATATTTAACAAATTACCTGATAAACTATTAACATTTCACAACAAATCTCAACTTGTAACAGAACTAAAGAAATACTTAATACAAATGGCATAATAAAGAAGTTATAAGAGACCTGAAATGAAAATTAACCTAAATAATGGGAACCCTAAGAACTAAAGATTATATAAGTTTTCCTTTTGTTTTTCTCTATGTTTAAAATGCATGTTTATTTTTTGTGTTATTTATTGTTATTTATTGACGGTTGTATGTATTTGCTGCTCACACAAACTTCTTGTAAGTTTCGAGCATTGTTTCGCAAATAAATTATTATTATATTATTATTAACTAGTTAATGTTATGTAATCGCTCACTTGCACTGCATTCTTGATGTTATGACAATGTTTGTGATGGTAACTTAGCCTTATGTACCCATTATTTCGTTAATGTTAAAAAGTATGGTTTTAAGATTTCTATTTTAAAAATTGCACCTAAAGTTAAACCTAGACTGACTTTCCTTTAAACAATCAATTGCCCTTAAATGTTTCAAACTTTCAGAACCTTTTTTTTTTCTTTAAATAAGTAGAATGTGTATCGGCGACTGCTACGACTATTGACTACTTCTGGTGTTCAGTTGCGGTTGTACTTACGTATGTTTCTTTGACTGTGGTTGACTTTTATATCAAGCATTGCAATTTACTACTACCCGAAGAGGGATCGAGTGTTCGAAGCCTGGGTTTTTAGGTAACTAATCTGGTAGATAAAAACTGCCACCATGGAAGGAAAGCTTGCATTACCGGTAGTGTGTGAAAGTTTAAATAGCAAATTCTTAAATTCTAAACTGGTAATAATACTGACAGGAAGAATAACTTGCATTAATATTTCAGTAGTATTGGGCGGTAAACTATTCTACCATGGCTAAATACCATGCATTAAAATACCGGTATTGTTTTCATATGAAAAAAAAGCGCCAAAAGTATAACAAAAGTTCATTTAGTCCTTGTGGTGTAGGGCTCAAAGCAGTGCAACAATTAGTTAAAAAATCAACAACGGAACATTAGAATTCTAAACAATACACGTAAGTGGAGCTGAATTCGCATTTCTTTGATGCTACAGCCAGCTTTTGTTTATGTTTGCATTTTGGATAGCATGTCAACTAAAAATTTTAGGAGATGGCTTTTTTTTGTATCAAATATGTTGTGAAACATGCATTAAGCTTAAAGTGATACTATTACCGATTGAAAAGCGTACGACAATACCATGGCGCTATCTAGCGGGCGGCAGTGATATTGTTAACCTTTATAGCTTGCTCCCAGGTGCAAAAGGACATACCAAATTGTCGCTCAATAATTAAGGAGGTCGTGGCTTGTTTGTCATGTTAAAAGAAATGTCGTTGTGCATTCCTTCGCTTGGTGCAAGCAAGTGCTAGATAGTACTAGATTGCATTAGATGTTGCCAGATTCTGCCTACTTTCAATCGGTGATAGTGCCACTTTAAGTCAGGGGGAAACAAATTTCATTTAAATATATCAACAGAACACATCTTTATGAAATTTATTGTTATTATTTAAAAATTGGGTGTTGATACTGCAGCACTATAATACCAGATACCGCCCCTTTCATAAGTAGCAGAGAAAACAGAGTACCCAGGTACTAAGCTTGGTACCGGCACCGACTGTAAAATTTCTGGTACTGCCCAACACTAATTCACAGGTTTATTAACCATGACTGGGTGGATTAAACATTATTTACAGGTTTGAAGTTTACAATCCAAATTCGAAGTTTCAATATTCACATGAGGGATATTTATAAGTGTTTGTGCTTTACGAAAAACTGTCAAAAATAATTTTCTTATGATTTGCAATAGACAATCGTTGTTAGTTTAACTGACTCTTATTTTGTGTATACGTGATCAACTGATCAACAAGCTTTCGTTGTTAAGTGAAAAACTTAAGTTGCTTCAAATAAATTAAGCAAGAAAGTTCTAAGTGATTATTCGATTAAAACTAACACAAGGGTTAATAATAAAAAAAAAAGCCAGATTTTTTAGGAAGGGACCCTTAGACCCCTGAGAAATATTGGGAGACAAGAAACCAAATTGGCAAAAACATATGTCCTCATATTAATAACAACAAAACCAATCTATTTAACGTTAAACCAAATAATTTGGAATAAGGCCTAAAGAATTAAATTTTAAAGTTAATCAATCCTAGTTGCGAACTTACTGCCCGGCATGGCATTTTGCCGAGCTGAAGAGCTTCCAGACAAGCCTTGCGTCCTCGGGCTTCGGACAAGCCTCCAGACGGACTTTCGGACGGGCCTCCAAACGGGCTTCGGATGGGCTCCAGACAAGCCTTGTGTCCTCGGGCTTCGGGGTCTGAGCTATGCTATCAAAGGATGATACTACTGGGATTTAATGCTAGCAGGTTGGATCCTGCAGACCAAACCGCGGGCTCCTGGGCTCTTGCTACAACTCTGGTGATTGGATTAGAGCCTGGGTGCTTCAGCAACAAGCTAGCTAATTAGAGGTGCGGGTGTAACTAGTGATACATGTAAGTAACTAGCATGAAACCAACGATGTGGAGGCATCTTTTTCATGTTCACGGCTCTGAAACAATACTTTCTGTTGTGTACTCAATAAAGACGTCGATCTACACAATTTCGCAAGCTTGCAGTCACATCAGTATTTTGTAATTAGCACCAGAAAATATCGGTTTAATGTTTGATATAAAAGGAACAAGCTGTAGCTAGTCATTGCTCAAGCACAGCCGTATATGACTGCATAGTGACTTGATTTGCATAGTTGACGCCGACAATAGGGCAAAAGATAATAATCTGATTGTGATGGGTAAAGTGCTAGCTTGCTTTTAGATTATAACATACCTCTCAACAGCAATATACCTGTACAACAAGGTTGTTTTTTTAAAAGCTTCTAAAACTATAATGCAAAAGTGATTGTGTTTTTAACCATAATGCTGGTATAATATTGCATTTTCAAAGATCCATGCGCTATTATTATAAAGCTGTATCGCTGTTAACGGCATTCGCAATTTGGTATCCGTCATTGAGAGGGGGCACTTTCTCTCTTTTAGGCATTAGCTAGGGGGAAAGAAAAACGGCACGTTAACTGGTGTTGTGTGATTTTTTTTTAGGTATTACTATTGTTCAGTTCTAGTTTTCCAGATAAATCCCTGATTTTAAGTTTCTAATAAGGGCACTGATCTATTTTCATTTGTGTAGATCGTCACTTGCACAAAGGTTCTCGGCACCGTGATAAACAATACCACGAAGACCACGGTATGTATAGTTTTTATTTCAATGATGGTTAATTCATATATATATTTCTTTATTGCCAAAACATCTTAACCTTATAATTTTAGCATTACATTCCTCGAGTGTGATGTTCCCCTGGAGGTTTCTTGTGCTGTGCAGCCGTCTGCTTGCATACCCCTGCTGCGCATGCGCGTGGCAGTCCTCCCGTATAAAAGCGACAGCGTGCACGCTATCTGTATTCATTTTCCTCCAGCGTACATGTCGTCTAACGACTCCACGTCGCCCTGTTCTCCATCTTTCGTCTGGTTCAATACTTCCTTCGCCCGCGTACGGCTTACCTCACTGTCAACTGCCAAAGTCCGTACGCAAGCGGTTAATGTCAACCTTCTCCGACGCTCATCACCGTTCAAGCTGGCTACACCTCCTGCCGCTTGTCTCGACCGGGGTTGACCCCACGTGTCGAGTGAAAATCAAGTCAACTCTTGCTGTCCACTGCTGCTTGTCTCACTCGTGGCTAAATCCCACGTTTTGAGTGAAGAACCAAGACGGAAGCCGTCTACACGTCTTGCTGCTTGTCTCGACCGTGGTTGACCCCACGTCTCGAGTGAAAATCAAGCCACCTGTTGCTGTCTACTGCTTGTCGTCTTATTCGTGGCTAGAACCCACGTTTGAGTGAACCAAGACGGACGCCGTTTGCACCTCTTGCTGCTAGTCTCGACCGTGCCTACCCCACATCTCGAGCGGAAATCAAGACAACAGTTGCTGTCCCTTACTGCTTGTCTCATTCGTGGCCAGAACCAAACGTTTTGAGTGAACCAAGACGGAAGCCATTTGCACCACTTCCTGCTTGTCTCGCCGTGGGGACCTCATGTCTCGAGTGAAAGTGAAGTCATCAATCGCCGCCCACACTGCTGCTCGTCTCATTCGTGGCTTAAAACCCACGCTTTGAGGGGGTCAAATTGGAAGAGTCAAGTTGGAAGCCATCTGCATTCCCTACCACTTGTCTCGTCCATGGATGATCCCACGTCTAAAGCGAAATTCTAGTCACCAGCTATCCAAACTTCTGCTCGTCTCAGCGTGGCTAAAGAAAAAAAAAAAACCACATTCTGAGTGAAGAATCAGGTCGGTAGACGTCTCGATCTCTTGCTGCTGGTTCGACTGTGGTTGACCCCACGTTACGAACGAAAATCAATTGTACAGTTGCCGTCCACACTGATGCCCGCCTCATTCGTGATTAAAACTCACTTTTGACATAAGCATCACGCCAGAAGCCATCGAGATCGCTTGCTGCTTGTATCGTCCATAACCACCCCATGTCTCGAGTGGAAATCATGACCACAGTTGCTCACACCGGTGCTCGTCTCACTCGTGGCTTAAACCCACGTTTTGAGGGAAGCACCAAGTCAGGAACGACCGTGACTGGATTCAAGCCTCGTGCAAAACAAGACAGCAATGGCCGTCCACACTGATGTTCGTCTCATCAAAAACAAATCGTCCTTTTCACTGCGAAAAATCCAACACCCATCAACTTAACATAACAACCTCAAAGAAAATTCTGGATGGCCGCCTCAGTAATCCAACCGGGCATGCGCGGATCTCTCTATACGAATGACGACTACGTGGACCAGCTCATCTCTGCCGGTTCTTCTCCTTCGTCCGAAAACATCGTGGGCCCCTTCCCGTTGTTCCCGGGACCGCTCCACTTTCCGTTAGTCCAGGCTGGTGCTTCACCCCAACCTTTTGGTTGAAATCTTGGCCTCCTATCTTATTCATCATCGGGACCGAACACACCGCCTCCCGACTGGACCCCTCCTGCTTTTGGCTTCTTTGGCCCACAACGCCTTCAGTAACCCGCCCCATCGCTGCTCGACACACAGGAAAACAGTGGCTCCCTATGCCCTTGGACCGCCTACGCCTGTCACCCGCAGTGAAGCTCAACACATCGTCCAAGACACCCTCCGAAAGATGCACGAAATCCCGACGTTTCCACCATCGTGTACATCATCTGCCCATCACGCCCTCGCTCAAAACTGGGTCGCCTCGTCTTCCTGCTACGAAGGAGACAAACGTCGTGCTTCTTCTCCTCCTAATGCCTTCAAAACGTAAGGCCGCCCTCCTCCGAGACATGAAAGATTTTCACTACCGGCCCCTCCGGCACTGCAAGCGCTCCTTTCGTCCGCTCCACTTTCGTCTGGTAGAAGGATCCATTGCCCGAACAACTCGGCCGACAATCCGACTCTACCGCTCGCAGCACTATTAAAAACTGTCGATGAGACGGTTCCAGACTACGTCTTTTCAAACCTTCCCAGTCTGCTGATGCTCCCATCAAGGCGTCAAAACCGGATTTGGCTTGCCCTCCGGATCAAGATCGCCAAACCCCCGGTCGGAAAAACAGCTTCTTTCGTCCACTTGGAGATGGGACAACCAATCCACACAACTTCGACACTTACTTCGAATGCAAATTTCCCCACGGTGAGGTCAAGATGGATTACGGCACCACTCTCTCCATTCCGATGAAAGCTAACGTTCCGATTTTCGTTCTTACGAAAACGACTAATGCCCTCGGCTGAGCCTCCTAGCTGCCTCACAAGCAAAGGTCCTCACCACGGCAGTCAATGCCTTATGGAAATTTCATTTTTTCTCCGGACGTAAGCCCAGAAGATATCCGGAACCTTTCATCCTTTCCCTCTGCAAAACTTTCAGAAAACAAGCCTTGCAACCAATCTCTCTCTGAATTGAGCGACCGTAGTTAGCAACACCCTCCTCCTTCGGAAAATCGCCCTTTCGTCCGCCAACAACTTGAACGTATCCACACGGCACCGCCTCCAACCCACCCACGAGCCGGACATCTCCTTCCGTAGCCTTATCCCGTCTCTTGTCCCACAATTGGACATCTCTTAAGTAGCCTAAATCTCAAAACAAACCCACCAAAATAAAACCGCTACTTTCAGAAGAACAGGCAATTCAATCTCCGCCCTACGCTAGTCGACTGAAAAAAGCTACGGCCTCAGTGCCGCCAACGCGTTCCAAAGATTACTTCTCCTTTCAGCCGAGAATCTAACATCCCTTTTGGCCCGATTCCCCTCGCTCCCTCCCCGGCCAACGCAACCAGCTGAAGCGAGCCGCAACTCCCGCCCGCCGCAGCAGCCACTCGTCACGAGAGGGCAGGAGTTCCCTTCCATTGAAACCTTCACGACGCCTCCCGCCTTCCAGTCGGCACAAGATTTCGCCTCTTCTTCCCAGCTTGACTGAAACTAAACACGGAAATTCTATCCGTCATTAAAACAGCTTTCGGCCGACTCTCTTGAATCATCCACCGCTAACATCCTTTCACCCGCGAAAGCTCTCTCCTCCAACCAACGCAAGCACTTTCGTTCGAAGTCTCGTAGCTCCTCCAGAAAGATGCAATCATGATCTACCACAAACCAGGACCAGCCCTTCAGCCGACGGTGCCCTTCACTCACCCAATCCCTTCGGCCACTTGGCTCCAAGGAAAACCCAACACCTCGACCTTAATCTAACACAGGGCTTCCTTCGAACTTTTCGAAGACCACCGCAACTATGCTTACTCCGCTCGCCGAGTAGAATTGACTGACTACTAGTCGTATAACGACCACCCGAGTCCTTCCATTGTCCAACTCTTTATTAAAAAAAAAAAAAAAAAAAAAAACCCGACGAGAAGAAGAAACCAACTTCTTTTCCTTACTGACTCGCAATCTAACGTAATGGAACCACACAAGAGTTAATTGACCCACATGGTAACTTATAACATTCGTGACAATCTCCACATCATTAACCCACGACAGAGCCTTCCGACCGAAGAAATCTTCACTCCAGCATCTTGAGGGAACCCTTCGACCTCCACCTCACACAACCTAACGCAAATGACGTGAATATAAATGGACTACACCGGCTGGGACCCTTTTTCGTAGCCTGTACAGTAGTCTACCCCCTTAAGCACTCAGAACGAAGCAGGAGCAAGCCAACCACGATGGAAGCTTGCCAACCGGTGTACAGCGCAAGTGACCAAACTTTGAGGTTCATCAGCTGTTCTGAACAAAGTGCGAAGTTTTCAACAACTTTTTTGGTAGACAGCCTGCTTGCATCCCGGGGTGCCCGCCACCAACTCTGACGAAGTCTCCTGATAATGCTAAAATTATCAGGTTAAGATGTTTTGGCAATAAAGAAAGAATATTTAGCCGGCCCCCAGCCAGGCCGGCTAAAAATGGTTTCTTTTTGCCTAAAACATACTTAACCTAACTCCCGCCCTGCCTCCCCTCTCGAGTCACCGCCTGACATATTGAGAGTAAAATGAATGCCGATAGCGTGCACGCTGTCGCTTTTATAAGGGAGGACTGCCACGCGCATGCGCAGCAGGGGTATGCAAGCAGGCGGCTGCACAGCAGAAGAAACCTCCAGGGGAACATCACATTCAAGGAATGTAATGCTAAAATTATCAGGTTAAGTATGTTTTAGGAAAAAAGACACCATTTTTAGCCGCCCTGGCTGGGGGCTGGCAAAATGTTCTTTTTTTTTTATTTTGTGCAAAATTTGTGTTGAACACATTGTGGCTTTTCTTCACCTTCTAGCATCTAGACTAAATGGGCATAGCAAACATGAAAGGCATCGAAGTAGTCATGGTTATGAGTCCTCTTCAATGATGAGTAGTGACATTGAAACAACAAGTTTTTTAGATTCCGAAGATGACACGACTAGCAGGTAATTTTCGCAATTATTTGCCTTTATTTTATCTAAAGAAATTTTCGCTTTTTCTTGAACTTGGCAACATTTTCTGTCGAATCAAATTTTTAGGCAATGTTCTGAAGTATGCTTTTTCTTCTTGATATTTTTGTCAAATTTTAGCAGAGCTGGACATTTCAGCTAGTAAACCACTCTGTTATTTCTTCCTATCTGCAAAATACTAACCTTCAGTAATCTATGCTAAAATTGCTATTTTTAGATTTCCCCATGCTCAAACTCAAATAAAAATTATTTATTTGTCCCAAATTTTGGTTGCATCTGGCTCCCTCCAGGCGAGCTGTTGTGCCTTCCCACGCAGAGCAGCCACTGCCATTTTGTTTAGCGACCACATCACTTTTGAGCAGCAACGTGGTAACGTTGCGCTCTTTGTTTTCCCATGCTCACATGGACGATCAACGAACAAATTGCTCAAAATTTTTTTTATTAAAAACCCCTTTGATCACCACCCTGCTTGCCGGATATGCCGTAAGTGTAACTTTCTGGTAAAACTTGTGACCTGCATAACCCTAAAACTATTGCGATAAATCTAAAAACATGGCGGCAGTCCGATAAGCGGGCCACACAAAGGGCCGAGAAAAAAAAGGATAAGTCACCTCAGGTCAGTTCAAACTTTGATGTTAGGTTAGAGGCATTAAGCAAGGATCCGGGAGCACCGGCAGTGTTGTTGGATTTTAATATGGTCAAGGAGCCTTTAGAGAATAATACTTGTTTGATTTAGTCTTCGTCTTCTTCCTCCTATCGCCACGTCGAGTTTCGGAACCGTTGTGTATGCGGCCAGTAAATCCGCTTCAGCAAATATGAATTACAGAATGGATCAAATGCAGTCGCAGGTGTCTCTTTCAAACAAAATGGAAGATAAGATCGACTCGAAACTGGCAAATTTTTAAACGGAAATTCTCAAGGCTATGGTGGCCATTAACAAAGAACTGATTGCCACATCACTCCGACCATCAGCATTGCCCTTGTTCGTGCCTAGTATTTCAATGGATGTAATTTTTCTCGCTATAGAACTTGCCAGTAAACAACCACCCGATCGTGCCCGATCTCATCTCCTACAAAATCGACGAGTAACTCTAGTGCTTCGTGCTAATTCTTCCAGTGCACCGAAACATGCAAAAGTATCATCTAATGCATCGAAAGGGAATATGAGTGTCGTTGAGTGAAAAATCGTCAAGTAAGGCCCATTCTAAATGATTCTCCAGTTCACACCATTCCAATTCTCCGTCCCGTAAAACATCGTTAAACGACGTGTGAGTAGTGAATTGGACCCAGGTCTCATGTCGCTCGCACAGGTGGACAGAACGGGGCTAGGAAGAGGGCCATTGCAAAGGCTTCGTCGACAGACAATGCTAGTGCAACGAAGTAAAGGCGACAAGGTGAAGGCCTAGTTACACGTGTGTTGGAACGATCACTTAGTGACATACATGGTCAGGCTGGGGGACAATGTGTCAGTTGAGCCTACACAGATATTGAACAGTTTCCTAGACATATTTAGGAAATTACTGTCACTCGTTTTGTCAGAACATAGCCACGATACGAACGACCAGGGTCGTCTACAACCCGACAAAGCCGACGAGCCTGACAAGCCTGACAATCATGCGGACAAGCCGACTATACTTTGTTCCACATTATGTTTTCAGAAAACTGACTATGACGCCACGTTTTCTTCCACTACGAGTGCGAAAAATCCGTAAACATCCCATTCTGAAACTCTAACAGTAACTATGTTGAGTCTACAAGTACGATATCCACATGTATTTGCACTCTTGCTGCAAGGAAACGAGTCGTCATCCAGTCAGTTTTCTGAAAACATAATGTGGAACAAACTATAGTCAGGGAGGACAAAACCAACGAGGACAACGAGACCGACAGTGGTCAAGGGGGGGGTCGGACAGGCCGACCAGCTGTCAAGGCCAACTCACGAAGCAGTTTGTCTCTCGGAGAAGACTGCGGAACAGAAGAGTCGCCTGGGAGGCAATCAATTCACGGTTCAGGCCAGACATCCACTGTGACGTCTGCAAACTATCTGTCAATAAACATGATCATGTGTGCCCTTCTCCTTTGCGTCCCTCAAAGAAAGCAAAAGTGGATTTTGCAGAGGACTGCAATCATTCGAGGATTACGTGGTAGATTATGCGTCGGATGGGTTGGAAACCACTCCCAAACAATTTAACGACAAGGATGACATCTACGGCAATAGGCCTGGCTTCATTCTGTGGAAGGACATTGCTGAGATCACCGTTTGCCAAATCAACCAATTGTGCTTCTGCAAGGAATTTCTGCCACCGACAGTGAAAGTCCCACTGTGGGAAACCTACACAAACGCGTATTGTGTCAGACCTACTCCACTCATCTTCCACAGTACAGGGTTCGCAGCGTTCCTTCTTTTAAAAATGGGCATTTTACGTTGAGGTTTTCATAATGTTCAAAAATTGATTTAAGGTTCAACTCACTCAACTGAATTGGTACTACGGCAAATTTTCGATCCTTTCCTCGGATCTTCTTCAGGGCTTTAAAATTATTATGTACACATATTTTATGAATTACCGACAGGCTCCTTTTACCTGGCTTGACCGAACCTAAAGACCCTGCTCATGAAAAAGAAACGAACCCCCCTAGCCCCGCCACCCCCAACAAACAAGAATAATAAACCAGCGAATGAAAAGGTCCCCCAAACCAGACCCAGCTAACCAACCCATAGATACCAAACCAGATCTAAACAGAAGCCAACACCACAGCCACAACAAAACCCACATAACTCCTTCCCCCTTCAAACTGCAATAAACCGACTCAACCTGTAATAAACTTCCCACAAATGCCAGCAGCTGTGTACGCTGTCCCCTGTGCAGAATGTAACAGTATCTATGTAGGGGGAACCAAGAGACGGATTAGCAAACGGGTTGAAGAGCACATGACGGACGTCGAAAATAAAAAAGTCAAAGAAAATGGAATTGCGGCCCACCATCACCGCCTCCATCATGAAATAGCTTGGGAAAAAACCAAAATGATACTCAAATCAATCACACACTTCGAGCCACACCTACGAGCCCTCGAATGCCTTGCTATTCAGTTTGTCAGAAACAATCATGTGAAACTCATGAATATCCAAGAACCCGCACATAAAGGAATAGCCAATATTACCACACCAGAGCTCACCTCTGGTTTCTCTTACATATGGAAAGGCTACCTCCCTCCACCACCACCTAAAGAAGGAGAAGAGAGGGAGCCACTGTCAACGTAACTGGTAGTTGGCCCCACTACACGTTTTTCAAATCTTAGTGATGTTACATTAGTGTGCTAATCAACCAGTGCCTGATGAAGGCGGAAGACTTAGTTAAAAAACTATAGTGAATCCTGCCAAAAATTCGCAGTACAGAAGCAATCAAGTTGGCTTAAGCGTTATTGTCGCTTCAAAAAAAAATATTTTATGAAGTTTCTGGAGCACTACATCCCGTCCTTCCTTGCTTTTCGTGGTTCTGTGCGTTTGAATTTAATTGTTTTATGGCCTCTGCTGCGATTGGGCCGGCTTGTGTTTACTTCAGTGCAGGGATAGGTTTTAGTTGTAGGTGGTGGGGAACGAGTGCATTTATATTTCTGAAGGCCCCTTTGGTTAAATTGCATGGTGTTGGTTTTTGGAGTTCTATGGCTGTGGAGAGGGCAAGTCTGGGGTAGAGCTTCTTCTCTTTAAAAAGGATTTGGGTGTTTTTGAAGTCTGGTAGGTGGCCTGTGTCAACGAAATGTACTGCTAGACCGTCATTAAGGTCGAATTGTTGAACTGCTGATTTGTGCTCAGCATTTCTAGTTTTGATCATGCATTTTGTGTGGCCTACGTAAGTGGTGGGGCATGTAGGCATGGAATGTGGTACACAACATTGGATTGTAGGGTGGGGTAGGTGGGTGGTGATCTTGGTCGAAGTAGTGTTTTAATGTTGGAGGGTGTGGAGAACCTTGTGCGGATGTTGGCCTCCTCTAGGATGCGTCGGATGGGTTCGGAGACTGATTACAGGTAAGGGATGGTGACTGTTTTGACTGGTAATTTTATGTCTTCTTTCGAGTGTGTTCTAGAGGGGTGGTGGAAAAATTCAGGCATACTGGGTAGTGGTTGAGCCTGAATTTTTCTTTAACTTGGGTAGTGGCTGAGTGGAGGGTGGCAGGGTCCATTGATCTGGTGTTGGCGCGTTTCATTTCATTTATGTGTAATTCCTTCTTGATGGACATGGGGTGGTGGGAGGAGAAATCGCTGGTGCGGTTAGTTTGGGTTGGTTTTGTGAAGGGTTGGCAACTGATGTTGTCGTTTCGTTCAAGTAGTAAGTCGAGAAATGGAAGTAGGTGATGTTCGTTTTCAAGTTCTACGGTGAATTGGATGTTTGGGTGAATGCTGTTGAGGGCTTTTAGCACTTTCAGGATGGCATCTGCTTTAATAATGGTTAAGATGTCGTCGACAAACCTAAACCAGTCGTGGATGAATTCACTGAAGGCTGCATTGGTCATTTCATCATACTTTTGGAGCACGATTTCTGCGAGAATGCTGGAGATACGTTTTCCCATAGGGCCTCCTTCAATATGCTGAAAAAATGTTTCTTGCTGCTTTATGTAAGTGGTTTGGAGTAGCAGTTTGAGTAGTTCAAGGATTTGAACAGGGTTGAGGTTGGTATCTCCTGATCGATTTCGGTGGCTTCGAGGAGTTGGAAAACATGTCGCATGTAGTTTCTCTGGGTATGCTAGGGAAAAGGTTGACAACATCAAAAGATGCTAGAATGTGTCCTTCGGGAATTATCATATCTTTTAAATTGTAAATAAGTTCATCGGTACCATCAATAGCATATTTTCTGGTGATCAGGGGTTTTAGGAGTTGGCTGAGGAAGATATCGAGTTTTGGACGTGGGCCATTCAAAGCAGAGTGATGGGATGAAAAGTGGGAAGGCATTTTTGTAAATTTAAAACTTGGCCAAAAATATTGGGTGGTTTGGGTTGTTGTTGGATGAGGTCGAATACCAACCTCTCAGGAATGAAGCCGCGTATATTTGTTTGCTCTAAATGTAACGAATGTCGCTTTGAAAATTGTTGGTTAGGTTGTGTGAAAGTTTCTTATAGGTAGACTGATCATTAAGAATTCACGTGAGTTTATTGTTGTAATCTTGGGTGTTTAAAACAATCGTGACATTTCCTTTGTCGGCTTTTGCAATTGTAAGGTCCGGGTTTGTTTTGATACTATGGAGAGCTTCGCGTTGTGCGCGCGTCTTAGTGTCTCTTATAGGCTTCCGTTGATTGAGGATGGTGCCAATGAGCGTGCTTTGGAGGCCGTCTGGGTGCTTGGCTAGGGTTGGCTGAAGATTGGCGATGATTTGAAATTTTGTTGCATTGACAGGTGGTTTCGGTGCAAATTTTAAATCAAGTTTTAAAATGGATTCTTCTGCTGCAGTAAGTTAAATTGTGCTCAGCATTTCGAGTTTTGATCATGCGTTTTGTGTTGCCTACGTAGGTGGTGGGGCATGTAGACATGGAATGCAGTGGGACATGTATGCATGGAATGCGATACACAACATTGGATTTTAGGGTGGGGTAGGTGGGTGGTGGTCTTCGTCGAAGTAGTGTTTTAATGTTGGAGGGTGTGGAGAACCTTGTGCGGATGTTGGCCTTCTTAGGATGC